>JAVTVY010000121.1:0-32818 GCA_036873755.1 Hanleya hanleyi
GACAGTTTGAAACTGTTTTTCTCGGGCGACAGTTTGCAGCGACACTTAGGCAAAGTATATTCTGTCGGACGATAGATTACCTTCATTGTTGTATACCAAATTGTCTGCTCTGTGTTTTGTTATTATGCGCATTCGTCATCTATTGCAGATGGTCTTAAATTGACGATTTTCGGAGTACTGGTAGTCCGTTTCAGCATATGATGAGTTGAGGTTTGATCGATTCCTAGTAAATGGGCGAGTATGTAGGCGCGAGTAGCATAATTTCTCTAAACCGCAAATACGGGGGTTTCGCATCTGCACAAATCCAGATAAACCCTAAATCCTCGCAGAGGGTTTACCTGTGTAACGAAAGTGCAGAATGACAACGACCCCTTGGGTTCCCCTTTAATAAATCACAGCTTCTGAATGACATGTGACTATATGTGAAATCGAAAGTGACATTGTGTGCGGTTCACTTACCTGATGGAATTCAACGCTGTAATTTTCCTAGAATGAACTATAATAATCCGGGAGACAGACAATGCCTCGAAATCCCGGTGACGTTATCTCAAACGATCAGTCGGGACGGCGAAAAGGAACGCTGGTGAGCTCACTTGCTTCGCTGTGGATGACGTCAGTCAGGAATCCGGAAGTCAACATTGGGAATATGCAGATGAGGACAGTGAACTTTGCCGTCGTCGTATGAATTAACTAAAGAGAGTTGGAAGCTGAGATTTACCAGTTACGTCCGTTATAAATTATGGTTTGTTTCTCCATAGGCATATATATCCAGCGAAGTCCAGATAAACTGATCGGGGGAAGTGTGATTATTTGACAATAAAGAGGGCGCTGGCATCGTCGACTTGTTTCTACGTTTATCTGCAGGAGAACGTTGTTTCTACCTTTATCCACAGAAGAGCGGTAGCTCTGTATAAGCCAGGCTCCCGCGGAAACGAGGCAGACCAGCAGAAACTTCGAGGTGAGAACACGCACAAATGTATCGGGGAGAAGAAATCCAATACATTGCCGCGCCGGAGAAGGGCCGTGACCAGGCCGCCGAATTCGTGCCGCCGCCGAATCCTATAGCATCATAGCATATGTCGTGGCGTGGATCAACCCCCCATAAAGACGATGAAGTCCAGGAATTGTGGATGACTTCAGTTTACTGTTTATTAGTGACACCCATCAGAAACAGGAATAAAAGGGAAGGAAAGAAGAAACCCTGGAAGAAACAATGATTTGATTTAGACCAGGATCTAATGTATGGTCAGCATAATACACCAATTTACATTGATTATAAAATTCGATCATATTGACGTTCAATTACCAATTAATTAGATCTGCTACATGTATGTAGACAAATAGGTTCACAGCCTATGAATTGGTCTGATTATGTGCCTTATATTTTGTATTAGATCATAATATAATTCCATTTAGGCCCATTTCACATAACACATGCGGTCGAGTGAGTGAATAGAATTTAACATCGCTTTCAACAATATTTCAGCTATATCACGACGAACCAACTAATAATAATACATAATACATGCTCCTATTACACATCCAATGATGTTCTTGAAACTGAAACCCACCTGAGTGCTAACGGTAACATGCTTTACACTTCTACATCAGCTATACATGTAGACAGCACCGATTTAATGGCTCATATGGATTCATTGGTCAGATGTGCTAGATTAATGAATTTGAAAAGTAAAGAATTCACTACCTGAGCAACAACCATACATTTGCAGAAATTAGGCATGATTAAATTAACTGAAATTGATTAAAAGATGCATATGCTTCATTTTATATGCAGGGAATAGAAAATAGTTTGACTTATTTAGTTCATTAAATAAGATGCATTATCATTACCTCATATAGGCACAATTATTTGATTTGGCCCAGAACTCAATTCAATATTATAGATCAAATTATCAGTACTTCATATAGCAATCATGAATATTTATCAATCTTGAGCATGATGCTAACAACAACACCATACTGCAGATGGGAATTACAGTCTATTATTGGAACAGCAAAGAACATTACTCTGCCCAAATGATTGTCACATCGTCAATATTATATTACATACCTGTTGGTCCCCCTAACACAGTTCAGACTGCCATTACTAAAATACAAATACAACCGTTTGAACTAATGTTCACGGCATTTTCCAATTTGACAAACATGCCGTCTGATCACTCCCGCGGAGGAAGACAATGCCTTGTCACTACTTTACTACCATAAATCCACTAAACAAAATATAGTTCCACCTTCTGTGGTTGTTCACAACACTATAATACACTCCACTATTACATATTGGCAGAGATAATGATCTTCCAACATTTAATTATCAGAGTCTTTGTCTAATCAGAAGATTCAATGCATTTGAATGACATACAGAAATCCTGCACTGATATTTACGTCTCTTGTTCTAGAACATCCGATGTCCGAAAATAGCGCACAACAGCTGGGACGAATTCATTCACCATATGACATTCAAGGGAAGCAACTCTTTACACCTTTCTCAACCCAAAATAGGGGAATTCCCAAAACTGAGCAGATCAATACACACTATCTGCCTGTCTCCGACATTCTTCCCTGCTTTTTGACAGACGCCTCGGCTGTTAACTACAAAAACTTATATAACGGATACATGTATATTACTATAGAATAATAGTACTTCCAATACAAAACACAAATGCGGGATTAACCCTGTCTCCTAACATTATCCATGAAGAAGCAAACACTTGCGCCTTGGCGGAATGTCCACTATATCAAGGCCCTAATTGACTTTTAGCTGCCAACATGAATCGTCCAACAGATTTACAGTATTTCTCCATTCCATCGGGTGTCAAATGACATCCATCGGCAATAAAATGAGGATAGTTAATCGAATTCTGTGGGACAACCTTACAAGAAGGGTATTCAGATGCCATCTTACTCGACAATAATCTGTTATAGCGTTTTGCTCGATGATTAAAGGTTTCAACTGATACTTGGTTTGCGCGAGTTATCTTCGTTCGCTGAACAATGGCGAAGAACGCAATCAACTTAGGACGCACCCCAGAACAATACAGTAACTCAAGAAATGCACATGCTTTCCCTACCAAGATGGACGGAGTACAGTCTTTATCACAGAGATCATTAGTACCTAAATCTATACTTAAGATGTCCACGCGTCTACTTCGCAACTTTGTCAGATATCGCACTGGGTCATTCAATACCCTATCATATGTTAAACCTGAATAACCATCAAGGTAAACATACCTGCTACTGTCAATTCCAAGTATAGTCCCTACAGAGCAACCAGTTTCGTTCACCTTTCGGAATACTCTTGCAACAAAAGAGTGCCCGAAATGAATTGCATTTAATTCAGAAGTCTTCACTACTTCGTTACCACTAGACATCAAGTTGATATCACAGGGGATAGGAAGACCAACAACACTAACCTAACCAACGCTCAACCCAAGTTCACCCTAATAGTACTGACTTTGGCAAATGGTGAGGGTTCCGGTGAACACCTTTGGTTCCCCTAGCTGACCTGCGCACAGAGGTGTCCGGTTGACCCTCAATGACATGCTCCGGAGGCTGAAACAGCACATTCAATGCTGTATCCTCATCACTATCCGAGTATTCTTCTTCAGAAGAATCTACTGTTGGCAAAACACCCAACGATTCATCAGGTGGCACCTCCTCTCTAGGATCGCTAACCAACGACCGTCTATTTACCCACCTGGTTTCCCCACCCAACATGGGTCGGATCATGTACAGGTCTTGCTCACGATTCACTTTCATTACTGTGAAAGGATAGTCATAGAAAGCATTCTCTAATTTATGTCGTCCCTTGAACGCATACCTCCTTAACAATACTCGGTCCCCTACATTCAACGGAGTGTTCCTTGTGTTCTTGTCATGGCGTCTCTTATCACGTGACACCGAGGCCATGATTCGGGCCTTGGCAACTTCATTTGCCCGCTTAATAAGATTAGCTTGAGTACTGACGTAGGGTTCATCCCAATCTTCCCGAAGATTGTTCAACAGATGATCCAGGGGAATAACCGGCTCTCGCCCGAACATGAGAGCATAAGGAGCAATGCCTGTGACTCTATGTGGCGTAGAATTGTACATGAACACTAGATGCGGTAAAAGATCAGGCCACTGCCTTCTTTCTTTCCCATCCACAGACTTGATGAGACCACAGAGTGTTTTATTAAACCTCTCAGTCTGTCCATTTCCTTGAGGGTGATATGGGGTGGTTCGAGTCTTTTTGACTCCATACAGCCCACATATCTCTTTTATCAAATGACCCTCAAAGTTTCGTCCTTGATCTGAATGGATCCTATGAGGTACTCCGTAATGAGCAAACCACTGATCCCGTAAAACCCGTGCAACGACCTCTGCCGTCTGGTTCCGACAAGGAACTGCCTGAGCCCATTTGGTGAATCCATCGGTCATGACCAACACATCTTCGAAACCACCCTTCCCACGGTCTAATTTCAAGAAATCTATGGCCAACAGTTCCAAAGGCCTGAAGGCCAGCAAATGTCTCAAAGGAGGTTTAACGGTGGGAACGGGTGCCTTCGCAACCGTACACTTAAAGCAGGTTTTGATGTGTTTCCTCACTTGGGCATCCAGACCGGGCCAGTAGCAACGTGTTTTCAACAAGGATATGGTTCGACCACAACCCTGATGACCCCAGTCATCATGGGCACAACGTAGGAGTAATGGCTGAAGCTTTCCAGGGACCAGAATTTGCTTGACCTTGCCCAATGCAGGATCATGTATAAGCCTATACAAGACTCCATTGGTTTCAGTAAATCTAGACCATTCCCTAGTCCAACCACCCAAACCAGGAACAGTTTGGTTCGGTTCCTCTTGTCCCGGTTCCCAGCCAAGACTCCAACGTTCCCAAATCAACCCAAGTAACTCATCTTCATGCTGAAGTGCAGCCAGTTCAGCATAGCTGTATGAAGGTAGCACCGATAGCTGTACCTCCTTCAATGGCTCTACCTGTTCTCCAAGGCTCGATCCAGTTTCCACCATTTCTGCTACAGTAACTTCACCAGGAACACAAACACTCTCGACTATATCCTGGATAATGACCAGAACTTCATCGGCGGACATGTTTGCAGGACACCTACTCAAGGCATCGGCACATTTATTTGAACGACCTGTCCGGTATCTAATTTCAAGATCAAATGGCGCCAGTTGAGCCACCCACCTCTGTTCGCAAGCCCCTAAATTAGCAGTCTTCAAATGGGCTAACGGGTTGTGATCTGTATAAACCACACAATGTGAACCTAGTAGATACTCCCGGAATTTCTTTGTCACCGCCCATTTAAGGGCCAGAAGCTCTAATTTAAAACTAGAGTAAGATGCACCATTTGACTCTGCCCCGCGTAGTCCTCGACTCGCATAAGCAATGGGATGAAGGTTACCTCCATCATCCCGTTGGCAGAGACAAGCTCCCAAACCCTTCAAGGAAGCATCTACTTCCAAGACAAAGTCTTGGTCAAACCGAGGATAGACTAACACTGGGGCCTCCGTAAGTTTTTGCTTCAACTTACTCATTGCGCTATCAGCGTCTTCCGTCCAACACCATGTAGCACTAACAGCCCTCTTCCCTGCTTTTGTCAATGCGGTATGCTCTGCCACCAGTTGGTGTAGCGGAGCCACAATGCAGGCAAAGCCAGGGACAAACCGACGATAATAGGACGCCAGTCCCAAAAACGACCGTAGCTCTGTGCTGTTTCTGGGGACTGGCCAGTCCCTTATACGCTCAATTTTCCCAGGGTCGACTGCCACCCCCTCACTGGATATGATGTGACCCAGATATAATAGTATCAACTGAAACAGCTTGCACTTGAACCCATTCAGCTTCAGGCCATACACAATGAGCCGTTTTAATACCTCTTCTAATCTCTTTAGATGTTCTGGGAAAGATGCAGCAAACACCAGGATATCATCCAAATACAAAATGAGTTCTTTCAAATTCATGTTGCCGAATATTCGTTCCATTATGCGCTGAAAGGTTCCCGGACTGTTAACTAAACCCTGTGGAAGGCGCAAAAATTCAAAGAGTCCCCATGGAACCCGGAAAGCTGTAAAGGGAATAGACTCTGGGTCCATTTCCACCTGGAAATAGCCATGCATCAAATCGAGTGAGGAAAAGACCGTCGCTCCACCCAAAGCCTCAAGAGTTTCCTCTATCCGAGGCAGCGGGAAGGCATCGCGCACCGTCTTTGCATTAAGCTGACGGTAATCCAAACATAGTCTAAGGGAAGAATCTCGCTTACGAACCAAAACTATGCTACTTGCATAAGGACTAGTTGACCTCCTTATCACTCCTGTATCCAACAGGCGTTGTAACTCCTGTCTCACCTCCTCCATGTGATGAGGAGCGATTCGACGATAGGGAAGATTGACTGGTTTGGAATCTGATACCACAATCTTGTGCGGAATGAGGTCACACTTACCTAAATCGTATGGTCCATTTGAAAATGCAGCATCCTGCCGTTTGAGCATGCTAGCCGTCATCACAGCCTGTTCTCTTGAAAGGCTATCCAGGCTAATACCTGGAGGTAAATGATACACTGTACCATCATCAAACTCGAATGGGACTCTATCCCAACATGGTGCAATAGGAGCCTCCCGAACTATATCAGTCTGCTCTAACTCACCGCCACCTTCTATGGCCCCCTGCTCAACAACAAGATGGTCAACAGAAACTTTAATCCCACCAGAGTCACAGTCTATAGAGATTTGATCAACCTGCTCTGCTACTCTGATCTCTGCAATCTTAGTGGAAGCCGGAATAATAATCGGTTCGCGACCCAAATTGGCCACCAACAAATCCAATGAACCCCCATCTGCCACTTGACATCCGTCAAAAACACAGATCTCGGGTTTCCCAAAACCCTCGGCCTCGACTGGCTGATTCGATGTGACCCCAAAGGAACAAAACCGATTTCCTTCCAAGGAAACAAGTTTTCCTTTCAATAACCCAGTATCCTGAGTTGGTCGACAAGTCACTACTTTTACTTCCCGAGCGGCTATAATCTCTGAATGACACCCAGTCAAAAGGCCTGGAGACAGCACATCCTTGGTGACAGAAAGCCTGTCTGAAACAATGTCCTTTTTCCCCCCTCTCAAACACTGGAAGGCAAGCAACCAGTCTTCCCTATCCGGACCAGAAGGTTCAATAGACTTTTGCACCATCGATCTCAAAATATTACACCCCAAGATTACAGGGTAACATCTCCTACGAGTGTTGGATGTTTCCACTCCACCCGAATCCAGACGAACCAGGAAACTAGCATCCACAGTATGACCCAAGACCTGAATAGGAACTTGCAAGTAACCTTCAATTGGCACTTCAAGATCATTGGCCCCTAAAATTCTAACATAGTCCGCAACCCGACTCAGTTCTCCCACATTTTCAGCCAAACATGCATGATAAAACGAAGATGGTATCAACGAAGTCTCTGCACCAGTGTCAAGAATACAGCCAACCTTTACTCCAGCAATTTCTATTTCGGCTGTAGGACTACTGGCAACTAACTCTTCCAAAATTGTCCTTTGACAGAATTCTGAACTACTTTCAGATTCCAAGCTGTCAACAGCACAATAACTAACACCACTCTCCGCATGGGACAAACCAGAAACTTCTAATGGGCTGCCAGACATATTACATGCCTCATCCTCCATTGATCGCCCAATCTCAATGGAGGCTACTAGTTTTCCGAAACTTTTCCGTTCGACTTCGGAGATGTCTGCTTGATCGACTTGACCTCATCCGAGGGCTTCAGCTTCTCTTTTCGCAACAATTTAGGGCAATCCTTCTTATAATGACCTTCTTCTTTACAGTAGAAACAAATGAAGCCACCATTCCTACCACTTGCAAACGATTTTGCAGGTCCTATAGCCCCCTGGTGTCCCTGATATTTATACCCACTTGATATCCCAGAACTCCGGTTCACCAACTGAAATAAGTTCTGAATGTGGTGATTGGTTTCCGATTGTTGTTTCTGTAACTGCAGCAGGCTCTCTTTTAATTGAGCTTGCCCCTCTACTAATTGTTGGGTCAGTGGGTGTTTAGTCACAAAGTCATTTGCCCTAACACTCATGTCAACTTGACCAATGCCTACACAACGGTCATCATCAGAGTCATCATCCAAGATATCTCCTACAGCTATCGCTCTTACTCTAGGCTTTGATTTAGGTTTTACTTCTGTCTCTTTGAAGAAGCATAATGCTTCTTCTCGCATTTCCACGAACGTCTTTTCTTTGTAAGCCATCTCAATTCGCCTAAGTTCTCTCCGCGTTGCGACATCAACCGCTCCACGAACGAATTGCTCTTTCAGCGCATTGTCGCGTAACCTGTTTAAAGCAGCACGCTCAGAATTTTCTTCCGCGTCATCTGCAGAACTCACTATTCTATCGTAAAGTCGCATTAGCGCACGGCTGAAGTCCGCTAAATTTTCACCATCTAACTGTTCACGCGCATGGAAAGCACTGTTTAGTGTCTGTACTGTTTCTTGAGGGCCAAAACGCTTTTTGAGAGTTTGAACTAGCTGATCATAGTTGGTTCTGATAGCTTGAGGGCAACATAATATTTCCTCCTTAGCAGATCCACCTAAATGATCTGTAATTATTGTGGCCCTATCTTGTCCCTGAACTCCAGTTTGTCGAGCAAAAATGGACACCTCATCCAACCATTCTCTCAAAGTTAAGTCCCCAGGGCGCCTAGGGTGCCCATAGAATTTGGATAGTTTAACTGTACTAGTCTGTTGGATTCTTAAATTTTGAAATGCCGTGGCCAAAGTTTGTGCCATGGCTTGATTTGCCTGCGCAATTATGTCAGCTACATTGTCTGCGGGATCCGGCTCCGCCATCTTTCAATGCCAGGTGACAGGGTTTACAATCAATTAACCGGAAGTCAATACAGTAATACAATACCAGGTATATCCGGTACAAGGAAATAGTAATGATCTAGGTTTTAGAGTAAGAACATGGCTAACATGACAAATTCAACACAGAAACCTTACAATCAAAATCTAAAATGGATATAATACCAACCATTGGGACTAACAGCAGGATTTTCAAAAATCCCACATTACCATGGTCATCAGGACAAATATCAGAAATAGTGGTCAACTGCGCATTTACTACTACTAATTCAACTTAGCAGTTCAACATTACCATGGTCATCAGGACAAATAGCGGTCAACTGCGCATTTAATACTACTAATTTAACTTAGCAGTGACCCTCACCAGTTCCACTACAAAAATGTAAACTAATCAAAACTTTTAATCAGTTCATTCATAATTCATTTCATTGCATTACCCGGTTACCATTTCTTCTTGAGCGCTCCAGGGTTTCTCGACTCCAATCCTTCACAGCTGAAGAACATAAATGTCACTAAGTCTCTTAGGTACCAGGTCGTATAACCTATCTGCATCCAGATGACACATTCCGGGGAAAGGCAAGTCCACCAATCGAACTATCCCACTTCTAGACACCATTAATTCTGTCGTGGCGTGGATCGACCCCCCATAAAAGACGATGAAGTCCAGGAATTGTGGATGACTTCAGTTTACTGTTTATTAGTGACACCCATCAGAAACAGGAATAAAAGGGAAGGAAAAGAAGAAACCCTGGAAGAAACAATGATTTGATTTAGACCAGGATCTAATGTATGGTCAGCATAATACACCAATTTACATTGATTATAAAATTCGATCATATTGACGTTCAATTACCAATTAATTAATTAGATCTGCTACATGTATGTAGACAAACAGGTTCACAGCCTATGAATTGGTCTGATCATGTGCCTTATATTTTGTATTAGATCATAATATAATTACATTTAGGCCCATTTCACATAATACATGCGGCCGAGTGAGTGAATAGAATTTAACGTCGCTTTCAACAATATTTCAGCTATATCACGACGAACCAACTAATAATAATACATAATACATGCTCCTATTACACATCCAATGATGTTCTTGAAACTGAAACCCACCTGAGTGCTAACGGTAACATGCTTTACACTTCTACATCAGCTATACATGTAGACAGCACCGATTTAGTGGCTCATATGGATTCATTGGTCAGATGTGCTGTTGGTCCCCCTAACACAGTTCAGACTGCCATTACTAAAATACAAATACAACCGTTTGAACTAATGTTCACGGCATTTTCCAATTTGACAAACATGCCGTCTGATCACTCCCGCGGAGGAAGACAATGCCTTGTCACTACTTTACTACCATAAATCCACTAAACAAAATATAGTTCCACCTTCTGTGGTTGTTCACAACACTATAATACACTCCACTATTACATATTGGCAGAGATAATGATCTTCCAACATTTAATTATCAGAGTCTTTGTCTAATCAGAAGATTCAATGCATTTGAATGACATACAGAAATCCTGCACTGATATTTACGTCTCTTGTTCTAGAACATCCGATGTCCGAAAATAGCGCACAACAGCTGGGACGAATTCATTCACCATACAAGAAAACTTATTGATGCAGATGCATCAATGCCGGCGGAAACGTTTGCAGCTTATAATCTGCGTATTGCAAGCCAATTACATGTGCAACTGGTGAATACAGGTCAAGATGCATCATTCTGGTTTAAAAAAAAACGTCGATTTGTTTGTTTTCATTAAAGGTTTGACTAATGTAGTTCGCGCAAGGACCCATCTGGAAAGTGTGGGGTTAGCCGGAAGTTAAGTGCTTGCTAGCAAAATGTGCACATAAACCGCATATCAAACTAGGACTTTGAAAGTAATGTTCTCTGGTTGACGTATTAAGTCACCTCACACAGCCTGATGTAAGAGTTCGCGTTGTGGCATTATATGGGATCCATCATCAAGCCACTATTTCTTTATTGATGTGGGTCATTGTAAATTAAGCCTAGATCGACTTTTTCTACACATCAATCCGATCCGCGTGTTTTACTGTTTCGAGTTTTTAGTAACTCGCAGTTCAATCTCAAACATTTTGCTGCAGACGTACACATGGTACAGGTGAATAACTTGATCATGTATGGTCATCGACTTGGTCTCTCAGCCATAATAAAATAGTACTAGATGACATTTATTCGATGAATTCATTATAAAAGAATTAATATTGATGTGTTAGCCACGAACGGGTGATACAATCCTGTCGTTTTACGATATGATATCAGTTGGATCAATCCACGGCACGTCGGTGAAGTATGGCTCGAGAAAACACCTGTTACTCGTCCAATATCAAGATGGCCGCTCCCATGTTTAGCGAATTCAGATATCCGGCGGCGCTGCGCCGCCGGAAATGACATTCAAGGGAAGCAACTCTTTACACCTTTCTCAACCCAAAATAGGGGAATTCCCAAAACTGAGCACATCAATACACACTATCTGCCTGTCTCCGACATTAGGATGGTCTCACATTTGTGGTCATTATTCCTAGGTTGTACACCATATGATAATGAGGAATGAAATGACAGGCCTCTGGATTGAAATGACAGGCCTGCCTTATATGTGATAGGATGTTAGGATGGTCTCACTTTTGTGGTCATTATTCCTAGGTTGTACACCATATGATAATGAGGAATGAAATGACAGGCCTCTGGATTGAAATGACAGGCCTGCCTTATATGTGATAGAATGTTAGGATGGTGTCACTTTTGTGGTCATTATTACTGGGTTGTACATGTGTACACCATATGATAATGAGGAATGAAATGACAGGCCTCTGGATTGAAATGACAGGCCTCATGATTGAAATGACAGGCCTGCTTTATATCTGATACGATGTTAGGATGGTCTCACATTTGTGGTCATTATTCCTAGGTTGTACACCATATGATAATGAGGAATGAAATGACAGGCCTCTGGATTGAAATGACAGGCCTGCCTTATATGTGATAGGATGTTAGGATGGTCTCACATTTGTGGTCATTATTCCTAGGTTGTACACCATATGATAATGAGGAATGAAATGACAGGCCTCTGGATTGAAATGACAGGCCTGCCTTATATGTGATAGGATGTTAGGATGGTCTCACTTTTGTGGTCATTATTCCTAGGTTGTACACCATATGATAATGAGGAATGAAATGACAGGCCTCTGGATTGAAATGACAGGCCTGCCTTATATGTGATAGAATGTTAGGATGGTGTCACTTTTGTGGTCATTATTACTGGGTTGTACATGTGTACACCATATGATAATGAGGAATGAAATGACAGGCCTCATGATTGAAATGACAGGCCTCTGGATTGAAATGACAGGCCTGCCTTATATCTGATAGGATGTTAGGATGGTCTCACTTTTGTGGTCATTATTACTGGGTTGTACACCATATGATAATGAGGAATGAAATGACAGGCCTCTGGATTGAAATGACAGGCCTCTGGATTGAAATGACATGCCTGCCTTATATCTGATAGGATGTTAGGATGGTCTCACTTTTGTGGTCATTATTCCTGGGTTGTACACCATATGATAATGAGGAATGAAATGACAGGCCTCTGGATTGAAATGACAGACCTCTGGATTGAAATGACAGGCCTGTCTTATATCTGACAGGATGTTAGCATGGTCTCATCTTTGTGGTCATTATTCCTAGGTTGTACACCATATCATAATGAAGAATGAAATGACAGGCCTCTGGATTGAAATGACAGGCCTGCCTTATATGTGATAGAATGTTAGGATGGTCTCACTTTTGTGGTCATTATTCCTGGGTTGTACACCATATGATAATGAGGAATGAAATGACAGGCCTCTGGATTGAAATGACAGACCTCTGGATTGAAATGACAGGCCTGTCTTATATCTGACAGGATGTTAGGATGGTCTCATCTTTGCGGTCATTATTCCTAGGTTGTACACCATATCATAATGAAGAATGAAATGACAGGCCTCGGGATTGAAATGACAGGCCTTCCTTATATCTGGTAGGATGCTCTGTCAGGGTCTCCTCTTTGTGGTCATTTATTCCTAGGTTGTAAGACATATCATAATGAGGAATTTAGTGGCAGCTGGGCCTCAAAATTGAAATGATAGGCCTGATGTTTGAATTGACAGACATGCCTTACATCCAGCAGGATGTTGGGACTCAGTAATAAGGAGCTGCTGTTAGGTTACTAAAACAAGCAAACTATTGTTGATGGTATTGGAGACTACACTAATTCAGGACTTACATCCAGCAGGAATTTGGGGCTCAGTTATGGATCGAGCTGCTGTTGGGTTACTAAAACAAGCAAATTATTGTTGAGGGTATTGGGGACTACACTAATTTGGATCTTAAATGTTCCTCTTTGTCTGGTGGATTGATGAGCTGGGGATGGTTCATGATGATGTTATGCCAGGGTCGCTGCATTAATACCTAGTAATCCCTTAGTCTGAGAGGGTGATTTGAATGGATAATATGTTTCGGATTTCATCCGTAGTCTGGGGCTTGTTGTCCACAAGAGAACATAACTGTGAACAAACGGTACTTATGTAACATATTTTCCTCTCTCCTCACAGGTCTTCTCCACAAGTATTGTAGTCATCTCCCAGTTGATGGAGAGCCTTGTCATCATCATCCATGCTGTCAGTATCAACCAGTATCCAGATAGGGAAGGTGTCTCTCAGTTTGACTCTCATCAGTCATCTCAGTAGCTTTGGGTTCTATACCAATGACGCAGCAAAATTTGCTCTTTGCTCAGATGGTTTCTCATAATAATACAAGTACGACTATAGATATGCCAGTGGGACCTTGCTGTCAAGTTCACATTACATATTTTTAATGGATTGTTTCTATCTTTTTTCATCCCATGGAAACTAATTCACATTGATTGTGTTCTTTTTGTAAATCTAAGTTAAACATGTTAAAGGCTGATTCATCAGGATTATTCTCTTATTCAGCAAAATCCTGTATTGGCAGCTTCAAATGAAGACTGTGGACATGACTAACTTCATGTTCTCTCTGTATTTTAGAGATATGGTAATAGGCATAATTCATCTACCCGTTTTCATTAGATTTTGTACTCCTCAGTATTATTTGCTTTTCAGATAATCCAATTAATTAGGCTATATACCCTAGCATGGGTGACCAGTTTTCAGAAATGGTAAGACCATTTATCAGGTTTATGTTCTTGTCTTTTCATGTCACTCTCGATACTCTTCTACTGGTCCTGTCTTCATGTAATCTGAACCACATTTTGTATGACAAATTATTGCTTTGTTCTGAAATATACATGTAACATTTGCAGGCCTTCAATTATGTCCTATATGTCCTATATTTTTTTAGTTGTCCTATATTTTCCTATAATATTTCTGAAAAATGTCCTATATTTTCTATATTTTTGCCCCGAGTCTCTTTCAAATTATTAAATTACTTCAGGGGTTATTCTAGCCCAAAATTTATAATATACTCAATTTTCGAAAAGAGATGAACTCAATTTTTTTGCGCGCCAGTCTATAAACTCGATATTTCAGACTTTTTCATAGGTTAAAGACATGAAACTCAATATTTTCAGACTTTTTCATAGTAAAAGATATGAAACTCAATATTTCAAACATTATATTCAAGTTTTTCATGGATACTGTAATTATGATGCACACTAAAAGAATAGATACTGAAGATGCTGAATTGTATGTACTTTATCAGTACCAGTACCAGTGTGGTTTTACTATGCAACTCATAAGAGTGTTGGACAGAGGAACTTACAACAAAAGGACATGCTAAGCCCCAATATGTAGAAATATTCTGGACTTTACAAACCTTGAAATGATGCAAGCATGCGATTTCACAGAACATACTCAGTTTCATCTGGATTAATTGAGCGGATTCCATCGCTATTTTCCTTTTCAAGTACAAATATACTTGTTTGTTGAAATATATGTGAAGATAAAATAATTATTAGGGGTCTTTTATATATGTCTCAGTGGAGGGATTCATGAAACCATACACTTCAAAAGACTGATATGGTACTGGTATCGAAAGTAACTATGTAATTGTGCTCTTCATTTTCCAATGGTTAAATTTAGCGTACATTTCTGAAAAGAAATTCTGATTTTCATTCGTGCATACATGTGCTTCATGCATGTTCCCGAAGAACAAGTAAAACAAATGTTGATCAATTGATAAAAGTTTATTAATAATAATTAACGCAACCATGACAGATTCACACAATTAAATGTAAATGTACAAAAAACAAAATACAATAACTTGAAGGGGCTAGCCGTGTTGGTTCACTTTTTTGAGGACCAACAACCACCACAGCTACCTGTATAATTGCTTTGAAATGGGCCGTTTGGGAAAGGTGCTGTTGACATTTCCCCTGCACACATTTTTCACTGCAGACATTGCCCTCTTTCGGACATTTCCCCCTTCCTGTATTTTTGTACTATGAATTTGTATGAATATGTATCAAAGTGGAAATATTGACAAAAACAATTTATCTTATTTTATATTATTTTCTATAATTTGGCATGATTAAAGAATACATAGCAGAAGTTAGTATATCACAAGGACATAGTGATGAATATTTGGATACTTAATTGTCCATCTTAATTTAACATAAATATTTAGTTATATTGATAAAATACATTAAAACATATTATATATCTACATAAATAATAGCCATCACATACTACATAGGCAAATGTTATTTAGCTATATACAGGGGGACAAAATGCATTCATCTCAATCGGATGCTGTGTCCCATGGCTTGCAGGGTTTGTGGCAATGCTATTATCAGAAGTAATAAAATAATAGAAAAGTGATCATCAAGATTGCTTTTATTATTATAACTTTGTTAAAAATGTTTACTAAATCATACAAATCTTGTTAGCAGCATTTTAAGAATATATACGGAGGCTGAAATCATGTTCGATTACTCAGCTTATTGAACATAATAAAAAATGATTTTAAACAAAAGATTGGCACCCACCATTGTCCGATAATTGTAAGCTAGTGACAAGAGGATCTCTTTGTCCATTATTACTAAGAACAAGTGATTGATTTGTAATTTTGTTTCCAGAATTTCGAATTTGAGCGAAAAAGATCGAGAAAGGGACACTGGAAAACACCCAAGATATTATCTTTCTAAGTTTCAGGAGTTTCAAGATTTCTAGAAACTGTAATTGATGTCGGTTGTCAGTTGTCGGTTGCACGTGTCATCATTGGGTACTGGAAGCGAAGACAAATCTCTGACACTTTGGCATGAGCTATATGAAACATACTTAAGATTTTATAATTAGGAGCGAATGCTAATTCTGTTCCGTTTACTGGGCTAGTTTGAGATATCTCTTTTAAGATACCATGCTCGAAAATATTAAAATGGTGCAAAACTTAATACTGAAGGGATCCGGTCCATGCAGTAATGTTGAAACTTTGAAAGTGTCAGAATCCCTTGGATCAAAACACACAGTAGTCTACAGTTGTCGAGTTGTGAGGTTGTGTCACAAGAGTGACGTCCCTTCGTACGAAACGGTGAGGCAGTTTACTTGCAACGGCATGGACTAAAGTAAACTGATTTAAAATTTGAATAAATACGTTTTAATTTGGAATCATTTGAACTCCTTGATATAGAAGATGAAGGTATGGATATTCTCTATTGTCAATTTATAGAATATGCCCCACCGTAGTATCCGCCGATGACTCTTGTGATGCAACGTCACAACTTGGGAATACCATATTAATTTGAAGCGTAACTTGGATTTTCGAATCGGACCGAAAAAGGTATCTTGCACAGCTAGGTCCCATGTGGGACCTGTGTACCAAATTTCAGAGAGATCCATGAAGCAGTTCCTGAGAATTCACGATAAGAATTTTTCAAGTGAAAATTCAAGCTGGCCACCTGGCGGCCATATTGGATTTTTGAATGGGACCAAAAATGGTATCTTGCACAACTGGACCCCAAGGGGAACCTGTGTACAAAATTTGAGAAAGATCCATGCAGTACTTCCCGAGAAATCACGATAACAAAGTTTCATTGGGAATCCAAGATGGCTGCCTGGTGGCCATATTGGATTTCCGAATCGGACCAGAAAAGGTGTCTTGCACAACTAGACCTCAAGGGGAACCTGTGTGCCAAATTTGAGAAAGATCCATGCAGTAGTTACTGAGAAATCGCGATAACAAGAATTGTTTATGGACGGACTGACGACGGAGGACGGACGGACGGACGGTATGACGGATGGACGAAAATTGATTTGATGGTGATCTGGTGATGGTGGGCTAAAAAAGGAAGAAAAAAACTACATGAAATGGTTATCCAGTAGACCCTACCCCCCCCCCCCCCCCCTACAGCCATTAAAAATATGAATGACAGTATACTCCCCCATCCATCAAGCCGCTGCATTTAGTAATGTCAGAAGTTTATCAAATATCTGTATTTTAATCTGTACTTCTGGTAATATAGGTACACAGATACACTCCACCTTTGTGTGTGAAGTGGTAATCATGAAGCCTGTCATGTCATTCCTCATTATGATATGGTACGTACAATCTAGGAATAATGACCACAAAAGTGAGACCATCCTGACATCCTATCAGATATAAGGCAGGCCAGTCATTTCAATACTGAGGCCTGTCATTTTAATCCTGAGGCCTGTCATTTCAGTCCTCATTATGATATGGTGTACAACCTAGGAATAATGACCACAAAAGTGACACCATCCTAACACATATAAGGCAGGCCTGTCATTTCAATCATGAGGCCTGTCATTTCAATCCAGAGGCCTGTCATTTCATTCCTCATTATCATATGGTGTACAACCTAGGAATAATGACCACAAAAGGCCTAACATCCTATCACATATAAGGCAGGCCTGTCATTTCAATCATGAGGCCTGTCATTTCAATCCAGAGGCCTGTCATTTCAATCATGAGGCCTGTCATTTCAGTCCTCATTATGATATGGTGTACAACCTAGGAATAATGACCACAAAAGTGACACCATCCTAACATCCTATCACATATAAGGCAGGCCTGTCATTTCAATCCAGAGGCCTGTCATTTCATTCCTCATTATCATATGGTGTACAACCTAGGAATAATGACCACAAAAGTGACATCATCCTAACACATATAAGGCAGGCCTGTCATTTCAATCATGAGGCCTGTCATTTCAATCCAGAGTTCCTGTCATTTCATTCCTCATTATCATATGGTGTACAACCTAGGAATAATGACCACAAAAGGCCTAACATCCTATCACATATAAGGCAGGCCTGTCATTTCAATCATGAGGCCTGTCATTTCAATCCAGAGGCCTGTCATTTCAATCACGAGGCCTGTCATTTCAATCCAGAGGCCTGTCATTTCAATACTGAGGCCTGTCATTTTAATCCCGAGGCCTGTCATTTCATTCCTCATTATGATATGGTGTACAACCTAGGAATAATGACCACAATGATGAGACCCTGACATAACACCCTGCCAGATATAAAGCAGGCCTGTCATTTCAATACTGAGGCCTGTCACTTCAATTATGATATGGTGTACAACCTAAGAATAATGAGCACAAAGAGGAGACCCTGTCCTAACATCTTGCCAGAATAAGGCAGACCTGTCATACTGATGCCTGTCATTTCAATTCTGAGGCCTGTCATTTCAATCCCGAGGCCTTTGGATTCTTTTGGGTGCGATACATGTGCTTGCATTAAGTTTTTCTTGAGTATATGTGTATATCGACCTGCACATACATCACGTTGAATTGTTCCGTTTGAATTGATTTTACTGACTGAGTCATCATACATCTCAAATACTACACATAATGTGTACCACCTACTTGGATGTCCTCTGGTGGTTTTTGGCTTTGGCAGCCACTTTGCTTGTTTTTCCTATTGGGTTATCTCCCTTTCCTAGGTTAAGAGATAGGGATTTCCTTTAAAAGCCTTCTAGCTGAGAATTTTGCACACCATGCAACATCCATCTAATTTGAAAATTTTTGATAGACATTGTGATTATCTGTGAACAATTAGAATATAAGAAAAAGTTAAATACTATTTATATGAATTTTTCATGAATATGCTTCAAAACTAGGGCTATTCTCTATGATTTCTGGGTTATCAAATTGAGCATGGGTCAGTCCAATTAACGTTGTCTACAGCCAAAAAATGCACACCAACCTGTATTTTTTCTTTGTTTTTTTTCTCATATTGCACAATTATGAATGCAACAACATTCAAAATGTTAATTACTTTTATTTACCACCTGCGGACATCGTTAAAAGGTGTGGTATAGCTATTTTGTAAATCTTGAATTACGTAATGCCAGGGGTGTTTAGTACAGCAAAACAATATAACTCGAACTCGTCCAGCATGAAATCGTACATTCAGACGCTGTGACATTGCCCCGACTCTAGCATACTGTGATCAGCGGTCCTGGAATTATTGCCCCGCCGTTCCGCCACCCATGTATTATAGTTCTCCTTCCCGC
Organism: Hanleya hanleyi; assembly: GCA_036873755.1. NCBI lineage: Eukaryota > Metazoa > Mollusca > Polyplacophora > Lepidopleurida > Hanleyidae > Hanleya > Hanleya hanleyi. The sequence continues at coordinate 19,426 of JAVTVY010000121.1, forward strand.
CACTCAGAGAAAATTCATAGCAAGTATCTTGATACATTTATGCTGTATACCAAGTTTCATAAATGGTATCAGAGATATGCATCATTAAAGATTTTGCATGGATTAAAGATGGCCGCCAAGGATTTCACCAAATAAGGGAAACTGGTTTGGTCATTCCTTTGAAGTTTCTTGATGCATCGATGATCTATACCAAGATTCACAATGAACAGCGAAATGGTACTCAAGATACACAAGATTAATGGTTTAGCATAAATTAAAGATGGCCACCAAAGTTTCCAACTGATCGGGTCCAGATTCAATGGGATTCTGGGTCACGAGCATATGGATGTGCACTGCAAGTTTGGTGTGCCTAGGGTGAGTCATTTTAAAGATATCTTGGCAACGAGAAATCTGTGATGGTTTCGCATAAATTAAACATGGCCACTGGGTCATGAGGTCACAAACTGTAACCCGAGTCATGGTAACCCGATTCACGCTATCTATCTCCCTGTTGCTATATAGGGGCATTCAAGTATTACGTACGCAGCGAGAGGGGAGGGGGGTCTAAAAATGTGGATTTTTTCCTATGTATGCTGGGTTAAATTTTGCATATGGTAGGGGGCAAGGGGGTAGAAAATTCAAATTTTTTGCGTAAGTAATACTTAATTGGTCACATATCAAGTTCAATATTGCATATATATTTTGCTATAGATGTACTTTGTTTAATCAATGTTTCAAAGAGAAATCTCATTTGAGCTATAGTGGTCTGGGGGTCATGTCCTTTTTTTTTTAACTAAACATGATAGAAAGCAGCATATTATCCAAATACATGTACATTTAGAATAATCATAAAGCTTTGTTCATATATTACTATTGTTGCATACTCTGTTTTGAGTAAAGTTTTGTCTCAACATTTAGCCCCGGACAAACTGTAACCGGAGTCACAGTAACCAGAGTCCTGCTATCTTCTTTAATTATTTCCCTGTTACTATTATATTTCAGGTTCAATATCGCACATTTTCGTATGGATGTACTTTGTCAAGAAAGTTCGATGAATTCTTTCAAATAAGTACTTGTACTATATAGAAACTCAAAGCACATTTCTGTTGCTCAATGTTATTGCATGAACATTGGGAAAAATGAATAAATGATGAACCTGAAATCTTTCTACACTGTGTCTTACATAGGTTTCACTGCTTGCTTGTTTATATTGATTTACTGAATAATGATCATGTTTTTGTGGTGGATGGACCATTATTTTCACCTGTTTTAACCCTGTAATGCCGGACATTATTTCCAGGTATAACGAATGGGAAGTATTAGCATTTTCTGACAAGTTTATGTGCTTTTGTTGATAATTTGTGTTGATTAGACCGCTCACAGCGTTATTTGGAGTTCTGCTGAATGTACACATATGTGTACAATATAGGCATTCATAGTGAGGATTGTTAGGTTTGAAATTGTACACGTGTGTGTACAATAGGCATCGCAATGTACCCTCACTCACTACATATACAAACATGTATGTACGCAAGAACCTACCTGTACCCTCACTCACTACAGTATTATATACATACATGTATGTACATAAGAACCTATCTGTACCCTCACTCACTACATAAGAACCTACCTGGAAGTGAGTGAGGGTACACTACAGGTAGGTTCTTATGTACGGGTGTGTTAATAGGGTGATGTTGAGTTTAGGAGATAGCGGGTGGGGCATATATCTGAGGAGTAGAAGTTCAAAATGGGAGTATTTTACTCAAATATAGGTCATTTCAGTTTTTGGCATGTTTTCAAATTTGCAAACCATTTTTAACGAAGGTCATATTGTTTCTCCGTCTTATAAAATCATGGGTTTCTTTAGTTGTTGTCATAACTCCTAGTATTTCAGTCATAAAACATACAAAGTTTGGGATTGACATTGAGTTTTTAATTCAATTTTGCCCTGGATTAGCATTGGCACAAAAAATGACTTAATCCCTGTCCCCGGATTAGCGAATTCATATGAATGTTTTATTAAGTAAGCTTTCGTACTCTATGGGGTTATGAGATGCGAGCCATGCTTTAGGTTAGAAGGAGCCCCTAAGGGTTGGGATTCATCCCTTGGATTAGTGGCAGCTTCTTAAAGAATGTTTTATGATGAAAGCTATTGGAATATATGTGGGCTATAGGCTAAATTATAATTATTTAGCTACATCTCTACCAAACAGTGTATATAGACAGACCTGAAAAATATATCCAGAAACTGTTTTTGTCAATTCTGGCAACTCCATGTTTTACATACTAAAACATCATGATCAAATACTAAGATACAAATTCAAGGACTTCCCAAGCAGTTGAAACATACTGAATATTTATGAGGGCTAAATTGCAGTGTACCGTTAAGATATTTAGAATGAAAAAAACAGAATGGTGTTCATGCATATGGAACAGTATTAGCTATATTAATTGTCTTCTTGATTCCACTCCAGAAAAGGTGGGGACATGGGCCCCATGGCAGACCCCTACATTTTGTACCCCCCCCCCATGCATATGGAACAGTATTAGCTATATTAATTGTCTTCTTGATTCCACTCCAGAAAAGGTGGGGACATGGGCCCCATGGCAGACCCCTACATTTTGTACCCCGTCCCCCCCCCCATGCTTTATATAAATCAACATTGATTTATATAAAGCATGGGGTTATATATAGAGACCCCATATTTCGACACTTCACCCTAATACCTCCGCCCACACCCCCCAAAACTCTTGTTTTGCGGGCCTGTGGGTATGGCCATACAGTTTGGTTGTCTTCTTTGAAGTTGTTTTGGATGTAAAAAGATAAAAACTTTGTTAGGAAACGCCAAACGAAAGATGAGGATGATTCAACTGTCCGACACGTGCGTGTGACCCACTTCTGTTGACATGACAGGCCAAGAGATACAGCTCATAAATATTCATATCCTCAGCGCACATACTGATGACGTCAGGATCGAAATGACCGGCTTATAGCCGATCCCTGACTGGATGCCCCTTCACGAATGCTTCACTTTGATACCTCACTCGACTCAATCGGACCATGCAGCGTATTTGAAGTCTGGGGACTACTTTTTCTCCGCGGAAGCTTTTTGCCGCGCCCGCATCACCGCCAGACCGCGGAGGAATTCGAGGTGAAAGAGGGGGCGCCACCTGTTGGAACTATAGCGGCCTTGACCTCTACACGGCCTCAGGTCAAAGGCCGTAAATGGCCGCTTCCTATACTTTAACCTGGAAACAGCGCCCCCTGGTGGATGCAAGAGTTATCTCCCCCGGCAAAACGTAACTCAAAATACGCTTACCTTACTACTATGTTGACCTGTGGGATCATATAACTTCTTGACACTACTCTGGTATCTTTTCCCATCACCTATACATGTTGTGTATAATTGCTCATGCATACATAGATACACGTTGATATGTATGTTGTTTCATCTTTATCAGATGCCCAATGGCGGAAGATCGACTAAATCGGCTTGCCAAAGATTATCCACGCCTGCAAACAATACTTTATTCTGGCTGAAAATCTTTTGCAACCATTCACTTATTTCTTTGTACGATATTTCTGCCATCTTCTCGACTGGTTTTTGCCATTATTGGTGGAAGTGACGTTAAGGCGAATGATGGCGCCACATGGACCTTACAACTTGTAAGCGAGAGGGTGCACCAGGGTCATGAGTACTTTGTTGCCTGATGTCATCCGTGTGGGGTTTTTTGTTGTTTTTTTGTTTTTCTTTTGAACTTGTTGAATTTATTATCCGCATACGTTTGACACATATAATACCATCATTTCAATACATGGCAGTAGCTGCGAGATAACAATAACGATTAAATGCAATAAGCAAACCACAGATAGTGTCTCAATATTAATACATGTATATGAATATTTCAATAAAGAAAATATATATTGCTGTACTTGGCATAATTTATATTTTGTACATCTAATAGTTTTAATAGTGCATTTTATGTGGATGTTCTACTAAAAACATACAAATTGCATATATATAGATGTGTATATATAGACAAAGTGATTACAGTAAAACTGCCTTTGTGTATGGTAAATATATATACATAGCTAAACAAAATTGAGAGGAAAACATGATATTACAATGTTTGTGATCGCTTTCACTATACACACAGATATATGCATATACAGTACTTGAACTATTTCATTTGTCTGAATTTCGTTTACTTATATATACAAAAAAATATATATATATTAACCTTTATGCACCTTTATCCTACCATACAAATATATTAACATTTATATATCTACAAAATCAGCACAATAACGCTTAAATGGATTAAGCAAAACCACAGACATTAACGAATATTTCAATAAATAGAATATATATTTCAGTGCTTGGTATAATTTATATTTTGTATATTTCATAGTTTTAATAGTGCAATTTAGCTAGGCGTTCTACTGAAATATTATCTCTGTCTCTGTCCGTGTGTATACGCATACAAGTTATACATATACATACACATACACATACATATATATATATCTATACATAGCCACACAAAATTGGAAGGAGAACATGTTACAATGTTTGCGGTCACTTTCACTATACATACAGATATATACATATACATTACTGGGTTGGAGAGAAATTCGATGGGTGATATAGTAAATGCTGAGTGAATGAGGGAGGATGAGTGGCTATTGGGAGATTTAATTATGAGTGTCCATGATGATAATTAATCAAAGTTGCCACTAAGAATCGGTCCGAGAAGAGAGAATGAGGGGGCTTGACAGATGGAAATATTATGTGATACTTCTGTAGCTATGGGAATTAAGAGAGGGTATATTGTGTAATAGGAATGTAGGGATTAAACAGTGTCTATGTGACACTGTTAAGAGGGATCATGTGTATGGCGGGTTGGGGGAAACGGGTTGCACGGCGTGTTCGCACGACCTGTGCCCATCGCGGTGCGATGGAGTGCCCAAGTACATCCATCCATCCATCCATGCAGGCAAAATTCCTAATCATACACACATATTAACATTTATACATCTACAAAAACTGCACAAGCTATTTTGAGCAAATAATTCTATATGTGCCTGTATGTTGTACGACTGTGACATGAATATAATTCACTTATTATGTATTTTGTTATTATTGTTATTTTTAGGTATATTACATAAATTGTTACAATGTTTCTTAAGACATCAAACTTATTTACTCACCGCTTTGTTTACACATGCAATATTGGGTAGATTCCACATTAAAGTTTAAGTGATGAGAAGCCTGTGGCAGACAATGGAGACATTTATGTAAAAAGAGAGGATGTTCCATCAGCACCCACACACACACACACACACGCACACACCATAGACAAGAAGAAAAAAAGTTGCAACATCCCAGTCCCATCTCACCCCATGTATCGCGCCAGGAAACTAATGATCTGTATCCCCACCAAGTTGGCATAACTCCCATATAGTTATTAAAATCTTCCTTGTTTATTAATGTGTATAGTCAGAGGGCCCCACTTCCGTCTGCAGACCACCTCGTTGTTATTTCTCGAGGCTATGTATTTCTCCACGTCTCTCCTCTGCAGTATCAGCTGTTTTACTCCATCAAAATTCGGCTTTACATTACGACATCGGCAGACGTATATATATTTTTTGAAAAGCAACACTATGTGGTTAATCAGCAATGAATAAAAAATTACACATTATAATCTGGGACCCCGAAGGTTTCTCCATGGAAATCTCAAGGCCCACCGCCCATATCTGGAGCTTGCTCCATACATCCTTGGAATACGTACAGTGGTAAAATAAATGAATGAGGGTTTCTTTTTTCTGACCGCAAAAAGTACACGAATCGGAATCGATCCTACCCCACAGTTTCAGAAGATAATTTGTGACTATGATCCTGTGAGCGATCTGATATTGAAAGTACTGCAGCTCGGTTTCGTTTGTAGTAATATATATATTATTATAAATCGTCGACCATATTAACCCGTTTAAATTTAATTCCTTTTCCCATTTTTTCTGGTTCTTATCGGGTATTACCTCAATGTTTTCCAGTAATAATTGATATACAAATTTTACGCACTTCTGACTGACTAATCTTGTGTATATTTCTAGCTCTTTAAAATGTTCATTTTCTAAGAAATCTCCGCTTTTTATATACTTCCTTTTTTCGGTTGGTATATTATGGATTATGGCACAGTGAAGAATAAAATCAGTACCCTTGATTTCGTATTTGTTTTGAAGTTCTTTGAAAGAAAGGAATGTTATTCCATTCTCGTTCAAAAGATCACTTATACGAGAGATTCCGCATTCTGCCCATTTATGTACATCTCTCCATTCTTCTTTGGGAGTCAGATCGAACAAAAGGCTGTCAAAAGCGATATAATTATTATTGTTTCCCCCATTGCAAAGTGCCCAAGCCTTTAGAGTGTCGTGCCCAAAGGGGTTGTTAATGTCCTTCAGGATACTGTTAATACTTGCTGCATCCAGGTTCCATACATTGTGTCCTATCGGCTGAAAGATTTTATTTACTAATAAACTAAGAACACTTTGACTTTCGGATATTCTTTTGATCCCCTTTATTTTCAAATATGATGCAAAAGATTGTATATGTATCATATTCAGTCCCCCGTTGCTTTTGTTTGAGATGATCGTTTTCCGTTTGATTTTATCAGGCTTACCGTTCCATACAAAGTTGAACAGAGTTTTTTTCTAAATCTGTTATGAAAGATAAGTCAGGATCTGGCAGGACAGAAAAGAGATGCACAAACAGTGGTACAGCAAATGTTTAATGATTGTGATCTTGCCTATCGGTGTTAAATTCCTTCTACACCAGCTTCCTAGAATTTTTTTAATTGACGCCAATTTTTCCTTATAATTTTTGCTAATGGTTTCTGTTATCGTGGGATAAAACCAGATTCCGAGTAATTTAAAACCTCCGGGATCCCAGTTGATTCTATAATGCGGACAAAGCTTGACTGTACTTCCCTTCCTTCGCCCACTTCAGATGGCTGTGGACTTATCCACATTAAACCGGTGACCAGACGAATTTGCGAACATGTGCAGGAGACCCATGGCTCTTTCGAGTGACGCTCTAGATCCGTCCAGTATGAGAGTAGTGTCATCTGCATATTGCTGGATTTTTATTCCCTGAATTGCGTTATCTTGTTTAATGGCAAGGGATAATGTTTCGGCAACAAGAATCCCCCTGTCGACAACCCCGATGGAGACTAAAAAATTCGGAAATGTATCCATTGTTCATAACAGCACTTTTTGATTGATTCTGGAAGGTTTTTATCCACTGGATTAAGTCGACTCCGAAATTGAAAGAAACTAGCGTTTCTCGATATAATTCCAGGAAACAGAGTCGAACGCCTTCTCAAAATCTATTAAAAGTAAAAGACCTGGTATGTCATTTTCCTCTGTGTAATTCATTAGATCAAATAAAAGTCTTGTAATTCCCCTAATAAACCGCCCTTTCATAAAAACCTTTTGCGCTTCGTCAATGACTGACGATAAAACTTCTCGGATTCTGTTAGCTATGCTAGTAGATATAATTTTGTAGTCTATGTTTAGCAGAGATATAGGGCGCCAGTTTTTTAAGAATTTTCTGTCCTTACCTTCTTTCGGTAAGCATGTAATGTATCCTTGTTGCTGTAGGATTGATAGTGTTCCTGTTTCAAATGCCTGTTAAGACAAAAATTCCAAGTTCTTCCCAGAAGCAGGAGTAAAATTCTGCAGGATATCCGTCAGAACCGGGCGATTTTCCAGTTTTCATTTGTCGTACAGCGGTAGTTAGTTCATCTGGAGTAAGCGGACCTTCGCAGGAGCGTTTTTCTGATTCCGTTAGTTTCACAGTGTGATTTAAAAAGATATGGTCATTTGAGTCGGTTGATTCCTGTCGCTCGCGATATAACTTCTCATAGAATTGTTTTACTTCCTTCAAAATTTCGTCTGACTGAACCAGTATGGCTTTCAGTTTTTGAAAAGCTGATTCACATTCATCGGTCCAAACAAAAGTTACCCTCTTTATTAAGAGTCGAGTTAAAGGTTCAGCAATATCTGATAAATTTGGACAAAATTTCCTGTAGTAACCAGCCATACGCAAGAAACGCATCAGTTGTCTCTTACATGTTGGTCTTGGAAATAGCTTTACTTGGTTTTACTTGACTCTGACCTACAGCACGACCCAAGAAAGTCACACGTGCATGTCCAAACTCACTTTTTCCAAGGTTGACTGTCAGCTTGGCGTCACTCAGCCGATTAAACAGTGCGAATTCTCTGTAGATGATCTTCCCATGTATCGCTGTAGACAATGACGTCATCAATGTAAGTCTCACATCCTTCCAAACCGGAAGTAACACGGTTGATGAGACGCTGGAACGTGGCTGGAGAATTTTTCATTCCAAATGGCATAACTTTGTACTGAAACAGACCCTCCGGAGTGATGAATGCTGATATCTCCTTCGCACGATCTGTCAGTGGAACTTGCCAAAATCCTTTCAGAAGATTAAACTTTGACACGAACTTGGCACTTCCCACTTTAACAATGCAATCGTCAATGCGTGGAATAGGAAATGTGTCTGTTTTGGTCAATGTGTTCACCTTTCTGTAGTCAGTACACATCCTGTAACTGCCATCTGGCTTTGGAACGAGGATACAAGGTGAACTCCAGTTACTTTTACTTGGTTCAATGAAGTCATTGTCCAATAAATACTGAATCTCTTTTTTTCAGGTAGTTTTGTTTAATGGGATTCAAACGATATGGGTGCTGCTTTACTGGATTAGAATCTCCGACATCGACGTCATGTGAAATTGTATCAGTCCGAGTAGGAATGTCGGGAAACCAAATGTTCATATTGACTGAGCAGAGTTCGAACTTCTTCCTGACGCGCTGGCTCAAGATGACACAACTTGGAATCCAAATTAAGTAGAATGTCAGAGTTCTGTAATTTCGCAGCTGTCATGGGCTCTTCACGAGTTTCATTATTATCAGGGTCAGAACTAACTACACTTACAGGGTGTACAGTACTGTTAGTGCTATCTCTGTCTATGTATAACTTTAACATATTTACATGACATAACTGTTTGTTTTTACGCCTGTCAGGAGTCTGAATTAAATAATTAAGGTAACTTAATTTCTTTTCAATGACATAAGGACCATAATATCTAGCCTTAAGTGGATTACCAGGAATAGGCAGAAAAGCCAGTACCTTCTCACCAGGTTTGAAACTTCGTTTAAGGGCATGTTTATCATAGGTTATTTTCATACCTTTTTGTGCTGACTTTAAATTTGACATGGCCAAATCACGTGCTTTAGTCAATCTGGTGCGAAAGTCCGACACATATTGTAAGAGACTACATGAGTCAAGATCACTGTCTAGGAACTTTTCCTTTAGTAGTTTAAGTGGTCCTCTAACTGTATGACCAAAGACTAATTCAAATGGACTGAAGCCTAAAGACTCTTGAACAGACTCTCTAACAGCAAACAATAACAAATGTATGCCTTCATCCCAGTCTTTCTCAGTGTCAAAACAATAAGTCCTAATCATGTTCTTTAATGTTTGGTGGAATCTTTCTAATGCGCCTTGGCTTCCTGGGTGGTATGCAGATGATTGGTACTGTTTTATTCCCAATTCATGCATGACCTGTTGAAATATTCCTGACATGGCTCTAGTAACTGCACAAGCAGGATACACACTTTGAATTTCGTCTTCAACTGGATCATAAATCTGACCCAAACAAGGCTTGTCAGTTACAATCGGGTTAACCCCGACCTTATCTCCCGCAAGATCATTGCCAAGAAGTAATTGAACACCCTCAAATGGTAAACTACCTTTAATACCAACCGTAACAGGTCCAGAAATCAAGTCGGAAGACAGATGAACGTTATGGAGCGGAACGGGTGTATAATTTACAGAAACTACCCCTTTAATCAGGACATTACTGCCTGCAGATGAAGAATCAGAAAACGGCAAAATATCTGCCAACAAAAGAGACTGGGATGCACCCGTGTCTCGCAAAATCTTCACAGGAATAGCATTAGAAAAATCACTTGAAAGTGACACAAAACCATTGTGGATAAATGGTTCAAAAATCTCCATAACAGGATTTGAAAACTGTCAACCTTATCCTTGATAGAACAAATAGGAACAGTGTCCTTGGCCATCTTAACGTCATATACATTATGAACGTCACTAACCTGCTTGGGTATAGATCTTGAAGTGAGGAAACCACTAGGCTTTTGAAAGGCTTGATCTTGTTGTCTTCTTTTCAATTTAAAACAATCAGCCATTAAATGGCCGTCCCTCTTACAATAGCTGCAAACGGGAGACTTATTTTGAATGTTAAAAGTGGGTGACTGAGACTTTGTGTTTGACCTTTGATCTTTGTAACTGGGGTTAAAAGTTTTAGGCCTTGAGAAAGAACTGGATTTGTTACCGGAGATGTTAGACTGGAATGAACTTGGCTTAACAGCACTGGCAAATGATAATTTGTGTGTCAGAGCGTATTCATCAGCAAATCGTGCTGCTTCGTCTAAAGTGTTGGCATTCTTTTCATCAAGAAATGTTCCAATATCACCATGGATACACCTTTTAAATTCCTCTCCAGCATAAGCTGTCTAAGGTTTTCAAAGTTGTTTTCAATTTTAACCGAAGCACACCACCTGTCAAATAACTGTTCTTTTGATCGAGAAAATTCTACAGGAGTCTGAGAATTTTATTTTTCACAACTACGAAACTTTTGTCTATAGGCTTCAGGAACTAATTCATAACCTTTAAGGTTTAAATCCTTCACTATATCATAATTTGATGCTTGCTCTACCGTCAATTTGAGTGTAAATGTCCCTTGCCTTTCCGATCAAAACACTTTGAAGAAGTAAACTCAAATTTTCTTTTGGCCAGTTTAAATTTCAGCAATTTTTCTCAAATACAGAAGATATTTATCAACTTCTTTTTTCTGAAATGGTGGGGCGAGACGTATTTGATGAGCTGCATCAAATTTTGATTGTGATTGTACAGGTACATCTGCAGGAGGACTTGTTCGCGACTGTAATTCCATATGCTTTATTTCTAACTGAAACTATCTTTCTTTCTCTTCTCTCTCTAATTTTTCCTCTTTTTCTAACTTTTCTCTCTCTAACTGAAACTGTCTTTCTTTCTCTCTTTCCTCTTCTTCTAATTCTAATTTCTTTAATTCCAGCTGATTTTGCAATTCTAATTTCTTTATTTCCAAATAATCAGCTGTTCCCTCAGTTAAATCAAAATCACTTTCATCCCAAAGTTGTTTGCCAACAAAATGTTTAATAATGAGTTTCTTAATTTCTTAATCCTCTTGCATAATTTGTCAAATTCCTCCTGAATAGGCTCTAATGCAAACTGTGCTGGGTCAAATGACATGCTGATAATATACTACTCCTCGACTTCACAAATTCAGACAATGTATAAATTTAGAATTAAGTTCTAAACTGATCTGTTTTTGCAACAATGTGGCAAAGCTGCCAGCTGATCAATAATGTAAACAAAGATCCCGGACAGGCCCCCAATTTCTGTTACGTCTAAACGATAATAGAAAAAACGCAACAGAAAGCTTTTGTGAAATCAAGGATTAACAATCAAATATTTATTTACAATACTAAAATCATATACAAATTAAGTAAGGTTAATACAGCAAATAAATGTCAAATAAAGTCTTACTGTTCAATGCTATACCGGTGTATCTCTCACAATCCGTACTAAAGTGTGAATCTCTATACAGTCCGTGCGGACGCGCAGAAATCACGTTCCTGTATTTTATAGTCCAACACCGCTCAGTCGTTTACTGTTCCAGCAAAGGGTCCAATCTCCGACAGTTCAATCACATAGATAACACAGCGGTCAAACACACAGGAGTAAACCAACAGTCAGTAATTTCAGGCAAAGGTAACATCCAGTAGCACAATCTAATGCACCCACATAGAAGCCAGATAGAATCCCTCTCGGTCACCCAACGTCGGGCTATTTATACTCTATCGGACATTCGAGATTATTCTATCAAATCAAGAAACTTCCACCGGTACAGCATGGACGTATGATCTAACCCAGATACCATCACAACAGCTTCTAGAAAGCTCGAAATGATTAACCCACAAAACAGTATGTATACAGCCCTATGTGTAGATGGCTTTGTGACTCAGTTACCCTCGCCATACGGGTCTCTTCGTATCTCGACCATTTTCAATTATGATAACCGACATTCACTTACGATAAATCGGTCACGACTACGAGAAAATTCTATGATTATAATCACAGAACAGAATGTCAACAAGTTTACATCAGCTCTATTATTCTAGAACTATCTACAGTGTCAACAATACCATGAACACAGCCTCTCTATCCCCATTCTCGCAAGCCAGGGCCTTGCTTCGCTGGTATTGATGTTCCCATCCTCTTCGGCACTCAGAATCCCTTTAGATTAGCATTAATCACTCCCGTAAATTCAATACTTATGTGTATCAGCAGACAATGGGCAGAAGCATATTGCATTTGACATCAGTCTCTCAAGTCAGAGCCCATTTCTGCTAGAATTTATACTCGTTCTATACTTCACAATTTACGTTACTTTGTCAATCAGTTTCACGAATGGAAGGACGTCATTTATTAGCAGATACTGACCATAAAAGCGATCTATTTGACCTCGTTGTCAAAAGCTAGGTCCTTGATTTGCTGGAAGGGTTCTTGATTTTGATTTTGATACATAAATACCTTTTATATTGACTTTAACTTGGCAGTCAGTTTCGTGAATGCAATAATTTAATGTACCAAAAGATAATAACGAGAATTCGACATCATTCTCTTACACACAGACCTTGTTTAGTGAACTAGCCCTGACATTTCGCACTTAAATTATCTTCGGAATGACTTAGTGACAAACATATTCACGAACTGAGTATAGGGAGATATCCATAGATACTGACTAGAAACGTTTCTTATTTGCAGAATTTAAAAAAAAAAAAATAATAATAAAATTAGCAACCTTCGAAAAGGCTTGGCCGAACTTGTCAGATGAGATGATATTTCCTAAGAATGAAATAGTTAATCATTTATATAGAATGAGCAAACCATGTCTTGGTATTGACTTGCTGCATGGAAAAGAGTGTCAAGGTATTTAGTTTGCAGGGAAACACACGCAAATACAGAAACTTAATTAATTATTCTAATCGAATATCATGACTGTCACAGGCCTTAATTTGAATAGTGAAAAGTGTCATTAAGCCTCTTGGACAGTTCGATAAAGCCTTCAATCCTATTCCATAGTTTCACAGATCAAAGTGATAGACCTGATACTAAATTCATTGAAAATTAAGGAAATATAAATTTTCCATTATGCTCGGCAACGTAAGCGCGAAGGGAGACTAAAGGGCGTAGATTTTCG
>JAVTVY010000122.1:0-35178 GCA_036873755.1 Hanleya hanleyi
GATTAAGTTGATAGAAGAGCGTAGTTTTGGCGAATCAAATTGATTATTGAGCATTTCTGTCGACGGTTCGTGAATCACAGAAAGATTACCTGTTTTCTTGGGATTTGATCAACAATCTACCCTTATACGTATTCTGATAGTGGAACATTTCAGACGAACTATCGTTAATCTATGCAAAGCGGTAGGAACAGCAATGCGAGTGAAAAGCGATTTCTTTTCCAAAATATCTATCGATGGGATTTTTTTCGATTAAAAAATAGTGCTTAAAACCACATTGTAGTCAGTCGATATACATTGATATGCTGCGTTTCCACGTCGAACGTCATTATTGACGTAGAACGCCATAATATGCTACTTACAAGGTTCTGTTGCAAAAGAATCTGGTTATTGTCAAATTTTTCTTTCAGACTCGCTGCTGTCAATCGATTCAAATATATCGTGTGAACCCCGCTTGCCGCAAATAAACGAACCATCGCCTCCAACAAATATAACATGAATTTGAAATCTAAGAACCTAGGATGATGGGCTATGGATTTTACAGAATGGATTGAAGAAAATTTCTCGACATGCGACTCTGGCTAAGAGGTGCACTAAATTTCTATCTTGCATGCTAGTCATCAAACGTTGCCCTAACGCAAAAACTGATGTCCCTCCCGTATGCATTCCTGGGACGTGCCATAGAGACATTTTTTGACAGAGGTAGGAGTAGATTATCAGAAGAACTGTATCGACACTTTGAATCGGCCAACATGTATGGCAACTGTGTTTCGGGGTTACGGTTTATGCGACAACTTTTTGGCACAATGCGTCGAGGTTAAACCCTCCTACCTCACTTTGGGGAATAAAACCTGAGCTTGACAGCAACAACATGCTGAAACCACCCACGAGCTGCCAGATAAATGTCCATACGGAGGCGACACGAGACGTCGACGGCGACGATGTTGAGTTAAATTGGACTTATGGACGAGGAAATTCTATAACGGACGATGGCTGAATATTGACTGACGGATCAGATGCTAGTATTGATGTGCAAGACGCCTGTGCTCGCATTCTGTTTTCCTCCGGGTCTGTGGCGTCGTTAAGCCGTTCGTGAGACACTTTTAGTGAAAAACTAATATTTGAGATCTGACCCCAACCTCCTAAACACCAGTGATTCAAACACCAGAGAATACATATCCTAGCAGCTTGATCGTATATTTGTACCAAGGGATGTTCACACTATTCTCATAAAGCAACTGAAACTGCTGTTGAGGCGAAATGAGGCAATTTCTTCATTTATGGGTTACAAAGCCTTACGACAAACATATCGTGGTGATTTAACCCTACCTGGCCTGGGGACCATTATGGCCCACCCTACCAAACTTTCTGTGCTAAATTCAGAACGACAAAAAATGGAGAGCTGGAACTCCGTGACTTTATGGGTCATTTTGAGCCTATTTGCATGACCCCCGAGCAGGGGATCATGGGTAAATCCAAGATGGCGGCCACATGGGGTAGCAGAAAAGTGATATTTTTGTCATATTTCTTCAAAATTTCTGCTTTCCCGCGACGAAAAGTGAGCAAAAACTATCTTATTTCACATCAGATTAATATTTACTAATTTATCATGCAGTTTTTGCGAAGAAATTGCAAAAATAAGAAAAATCGAAAAATCTGACCGAAAAATCGACCAAAAAATGCCGTTTTTGAAAATTACGTCACTGTGACGTCATCAAAGCGGCCATCTTGGATTTTTTTTCACATTTTCTGGTAGAGCTTGACCCAAGGGTATAGTGTGATAAGTTTCAGCCCCCTAGCTCAAGGGGTAAGAAAAGTAATTATAGGGGGCCATTTCGGCTCCCCCCCCCCCCCCAGGCATGGACAGGTCTCAAAAATTCCAGGCCAAATAGGGTTAAGCAAACAAGTGACGCTCAAAGCAATAAGCCAGTATACCAAGGAACATTAAATAACTACGATGTGGTCCTAAACATTTTTTGTTTCCATATGGTTACCACGCAGTGTCACTTTTCTCAGGGGGAGGGAGAAATTGTTTTTCATTCGCAATGCCGTTTCCAGGAATTTGCATAAATTACCGATAATTTATCTGAAATGGTGCACTATTCGAAATCCAATACAGGCAGATTGTCGAACAAAGCTCGAGGAAACAGGTAATCATTCGGGGATTCAGGAAAAGTCGAAAAAAAAATGCTCAAGAATGAAATGAAATAGCCAGACCTACACTGTTCTGGTAAGGTTTGGAACTTTTCACATATGCACCAACAATTGTGGCCGAGACTGTACATCAGAACTTGCAATATGACGGAGAGACATAGCTCCATATTTTGACCTTCCAAGTTGATAGTGTATGTTCCTATGAACACCATCGGGGTCTTCTGTAGCATTGTCAGATTGCGATCCCAGTCCCGAAAAAAACATGATTAGAAACACAGTGCCTGAACAAATAGAACAGCATGTCTAATTTCGTGACATATGCTGAAATGCTGCATTATCTTCTTGAAAAAACAAACTTAGATTTTCTCCATTACAAAATTTAAATGACATTACAAGAATGACATGTTTGCATCACCGTATGACAGCTCGTCATGATTACACGATCTATCAAGGAAAACTTATCTCTGTCCATCAAGTCTCAAGTCTCCAAACAGATGCCATCATACTTGCTGTATACCTCCTCTTATTACCCATTTTGTGTTGCTGTCTTCTCAAATGTCTCGGTCTCTATTCCAGGCATATCATATTCATGATATGCCACTGCGTCATCCAGATAAGTACCGGGTATTGTATGTTGCAAAATGGAAAATATATTTTTTATATAATGCCGCAGTTCAATTATTTTGGCACAATGTATACAATTTAATATTCTTCCTTACCATCCTCGAAGGTTGTTACTTGTATCTCGTCGGATGCTGGACCGTCGCCCCCATTGGTCGCTGCCGATATCGATAGTGAATACTCAGTCCATTTGAAGAGCTGGTGTATTTTATGTGACGTCATCTCCGGATCCACGCGTTCAACAGCGCCGATAGTGACACCTGCTTCGTGATACGATATAGCATAATATCTTATCGAGCCGTTCTGTTTGTCAAACGGAGGAGGTTTCCACGTGACTTCAACTGTGCTGGAGGTCAGGGCCCTCGCTGTAACCTCTTGAGGCGGAGCATCGGGCGCTGTCCAGGCAAATGAAGAAAGATAAAACAGAAACACAATTTTTGATGGCACGGAGTTAGGAAAACACAAATATGTAACTGAAAGTAACCCTAAAGAGATCTGTTTCTGTTCTCTATGTGTATTTGCCATCAAGTTGGTCTAACATTCTCAATGGCTGCTTAATATGTTTCTCTCGATGATTGTAGGTCTATATAGTTCCGGACTAGACAGTTTTATTTCTGTTTTGTATCCAAATGTGGCCACCTTGTTACTAATACAATCTATTCATCTGGTATCTGAAGATGCATAAATAGTGGAAACGTAATTTGCCGGTTGAAATTCATACCAATACCTTTTCAAAAATGTATAATATGTCTTACCGATTCTTAAGCCACAATTAACTGATGAGAAAACGCGAGGTAAGAATTTTCATTTAATGACAGAATTGCGAATACAATCCCCATAATCGTTGTATTTCCTTCAGCATCAAAGGGCTCATTGCATTGGCATATAAATTCGTCCCTACTCAGGCATGTCAGGCGCAAATGTTTTTGGAAATTGTTTATTAGCAGAAATTGTTCAAACGTATGTGAACGAATAGGTAGGCTGCATACTATTCTTTCCTCCCGCACGGGAAACATTGGTTGCATGACATCCAAGTTGCCACATGAACAGATACAATAAAAGCGTACCTGAGATACAACACATATCACGAATCGTTAGATTCTTGGTATGTGCTTTAAAATAGGTTTACCAGAAGACTATTCTGTAAAGTCATGTGACGCAGTCAGTATGTCGGCTCCTCTTCCCACTTCCCTTATATATGTTGTAATTTTTTCCTGTATATGGCGAGATTCTGCTGGTGGACGTTTCGTCCCCGAGGCCCGCCCACTGTACAGACCTTTGGTCTTTGATATATGTTGGCACTTGTGGGAAGTTGATGCTGGGTCGACATCGGGTCTTACAGACTAGTCTTTTGTGTTAAATGCCGTCATTTACATCTGATGACGATACAGCTCACCAATCTCCAATGTACGAGTTGTCACAGCGAAACAGCTCACCAATTACCAGTATACGAGTTGTCAGAGCCTTTCCATCATAGCTCTCTAGATTTGTATCTAATACCGCTTATGCCGGTGCTAGGGGCCGTGTGGTCATATCATCCAAGTTGCCACATGAACAGGTACAATAAAAGCGTACCTGAGATACAACCCATATCACGAATCGTTAGATTCTTGGTATGTGCTTTAAAATAGGGTTATCAGAAGACTATTAAGGACTAAGAATACTGATCAGCGATACGGATTTGATATTTTTGGAACATCATGATGTCTTGCCGGCATCATTGAAAACTGTTGACCGCTTCTCTCTTGCAGGAAACAAGCCTATGTTTATGTATACTATGATTGTCTCTTTGAATTTGGTGCTAATACTGTTATGTGGAAAATGGAATAGGTCTTTGGATTATGGACGCGGATATTCTCTAATGGACGACGGCTGGATTATGAATGACGGACTAGACGCTTGTAATTCTGTGAAGTCATGTGACGCAGTCAGTATGTCGGCACCTCTTTCCACTTCCGTTATATGTGTTGTAATGCACATAAGCAGGTAATATATACCAAACGGCCTATTTTGACAATTATGAACATTTTACTCGAGGGAATTTCGTCTTACCAAAAATATTGTTGACGTTAACTAAAACGGTAGCTCGGATTATCCTTGTCATAGAAACACTTCGCTGCTTTTGGTTAATATAATCTTGGTTTTGCTATGATGAATAATCCCTCGTGTAAACGCTAATAATTGACCGAATAGGCTGTTTAATTTACATGTATTTTGCCTGCATGGAGGCCTAATCCCTCGTGTGTTCAAGGATTTTGAACATTGGGCATCAGGCTTTGCAGAGGTACTGGCCACTGTACCAAATAGCTTTCTGGGGAAGTTTTCCGATCCGCGCAAATATGTATGATAGCTTTATTAAGGTTGCAGAAAAGGGACCATAACTCCGAGGTTGGACAGTTTATGCACATCCACAAGTCACTAAGCTTAAAGCAAGTACATTTCAAAGTTGGTCAAGAAATACTAACCCAGATTGCAATACATGTTGACGAGCATACATGTAGGTAAAGTGCAATAAATGTGGCACAAGTTCTTAAGAAGAACTATATCATGCACATCTGCAAGAAAGCAAGTTCCATGTAAATTTCAAAGTTGTCCATCAGATACTAACAGGGATATTGGCCGAACAAGGAATTCTTGGTGGAGTGGATAAAAGATCATAACTATGCGGTATATCATAAAAACAGATACAAATCTGACAGTGCACACCGGCAAGGTCTTCCATGTAAGTTTCGAAGTTGTCCATCAGATAGTAAGTAAGATATGGGCCAGACAGGAAATGCTGACGAGCGGAATAGAGCTCTGTGAAAAACCATTGAAACTGGTACGATATCTGGCAGTAGACATATGCAAGATACTAACCGTCTTCCATGCAAGGTTCGAAGTTGCGCATCAAGTAGTAACCAAAATATGAATCGAACAAGAAATATTTGATTGACAGCATAAAGGACCAACTCTGAGGGAATTCATCAAAACGCGTAAAACGCATAAACCTAGCAGTGCGCATCTGCAAGGAATTAGGTATCTTCCATGTAAGTTTCGAAGTTATCCATCAAATAACCGAGATATGCTCCGGAAAAAAACGTATTGACAACCAAGGAGCATAGATCTCTGGAGAATCATGGAAACACGTGAAAAATCCTGACAGTGGAGTACTAGGCATATTCTATGTATATTTCAACTGAGATATGTTGACGGACGAACATTTGTAGTTTTACGTTACAGCAATGTTGAGCTCAAAATTACATTAAGTGTGTGAATAAACAAAGGCATTATCTGTTTTGTTCCAAAAACAGCATAGCAAACAGTAATTCAAATGATGTCAATACGTATCGTCTTTATAATATGCTACAATCTCGGCCACAATGGGTAAAACAATTCGAAACGTTGACAGAAGAGCGTAGTTCTGGCGAATCAGATTGATTATTGAGTATTTCTGTCGTGAATCTCCGAAATATTAACTGTTTTCTTGAGCTTTGATCAACAATCTACCCGTATTCGAATTCTAATAGCGAAACATTTCGGATGAACTATCGTTAATCTATGCAAATTACTGGGAACAGCAATGCGAAAGAAAAACGATTTCTTTTCCCCAAAAAATCTATAGATGGATTTTTTTTCGATTAACAAAATATGCTTACAACCACATTGTAGTCAGTCGATATTCATTGGTATGCTGCGTTTCCAAAAGATTCAGCAAGACTGTCTTCCAATATTCATAGGATATTATTTGCAGGGGCACAGGAAGGTCTTCAAACGTGGAGTGGCACAAATGTGAAAAATGTTCCTATCTCCCCCACCGGAGAATTTTGAAATTTTAGTCTTCATTACCCGCAATCTGGAGCATTCTGAGCACTTGAAATATAATTTTTACATACTGCAGTCAAATTAGTTTGGTATCGTTACTTTAGCATTTAGCATTCTTCCTTACCATCCTCGAGTGTTTTTATTTGTTGTACGCCGGATGTTGGACCTTTGCCCCCATTTGTCGATGCAAATATCGATATTTTATACTCGGTCCCTTTGGAGAGCAGGCGCAATTGATGTGACTTTTCCTTCGGATCCACGGATACAACAGTATTAGCAGTTTCACTTGCTTTGCGATACAATAGAGCATATGCTCTTATCTCGCCATTTTGTTTGTCAATAGGAGGAGGATTCCACGTGACTTCAATTGTACTGGAGTCCAGGGCTTCCACTGTAACATCTTGAGGTGGGGCATCGGGCGCTGGTCAGACAATGGAGAAAGATAACAAACCAGAAAGATAATTTTTGAAGGCACGAAGTTGGAAAACTCAAATATGTAGCTGAAACTAATCCTAAAGTGATATATTTATATTATCTATGTGTGTCTGCCATCAAGTTGATCTAACATTCTCAATTGCTGCTTAATATGTTTCTCTCGATGCTTGTAGGTCTATACAGTTCCGGAATCTAAGCATTTATGTCTCTGTTTGTATCCAAATGTGTAATATGCCCATGCAGTACGAATTGAATTAAAGCGTTGTATGACCAATAAACCACATACAAGTGAACCAGATACATCATCCTGTACCCTGGAGATGTCTAGGTGCGAGCATGTGTCTCAAAACTTGTGAAATTGAACAGCTGTCATCGTTGAGCTTTTGTGCAGGACCGTCCACATCGTAGTACATAACTGGATTGCGGTTATCATAATCCCGCGTCAATGTACCATACAAATATGCCATGTTGAGACACTGAACGGATTTGCGACCACATCATCACTAATACAGTCTATTCATCTAGTATCAGAAGATGCATAAATATTGGAAACGCAATCTGCTTGCTGAAATCCATATCAATACCAAAATGTATAATATGTTTGATCCGTTCCTTAAGTTACATTTAATTGATGAGAAAACGCGGCCCTGACAATTTTCATTTAATGACAGAATTGCGAATACAGCCAACATAATCGTTGTATTCCTTTCAGTTCCAAAGAACCCATTGCATTAGCATACAAATTCGTACACATGTTTGTAGGAAATTGTTTAGTCGCAGAAATTTCTATTAATTTACTATTATATCATCTTGCTCCCGAAACTTTGGTTGCATGACATCCACAGGTAAAATATGCCCAACAGCCAATTTTTTTCTTCAAATTATGAACATTTTATACCAGGGAATTTTTATCATACCAAAATTATTGTTTACATTATCCAAAACAATACTTCGAATAAATGCAGAATACATTACCCTTGTCATAGAAATACTTGACTGATTTTGGTTAACGTAATCATATTTTTGCTATGATAGAAAATTTCTCGTGCAAAACGCTAATGTTTTACAAAATAGGCTGTTCAGCTTACATGCATTTTGGCTGCTTATTACAATATGATGTAGCGCCTAAAAGGCGCATTGAACCCTCAGCCTTGAACACATTGCATCAGGCTTGGTCGAGGTACTAGCCAGTGTACCGAATAAATTCCAAACCTTCTGAGATAGGCCTACCGCTCGGGCAAGTATGTATGACAGCATGTATTAAGGTTGCAGAAAAGGGGCCATAACTCCGAGTGTGGACAGTTTGTGCACATTCACAATGTATTAAACTTGAAGCAAGTACGTTTCAAAGTTGGTAAAAATTTACCAGAATGCAATTCATGTTGACGGCCATAGGTAAAGTGCAATAAATGTGACACAAATTCTTAGAATGGGGTAAAAAAAACTGTACCAAGCTAATCTGCAAGCATGTACCATGTAAGTTTCAAAGATGTCTATCAAATAGTAACAGGTATATTTGCCGTACAAGAACTTATTGATGGACCGGGTAAAGGGTCATAACTATGTGGTAAATCACCTCTTTTGTTTTTGTGCAGATGTTTGTTTTGTGAAAGAAAATACTATATTTGTTGTTTTTCTTTTCATAAATAATTTTCCGTATTAGTTAAAACTACTGCCGCAAATTATACGAGAGGGGAAATGTTCATGTAGGGAAATATCGTGGGTAGGGCAATGTTCAGGTAGGGAAATCTCCTGAGTGGTAAATTTCTGAAGGGGAAACGTCCTAGTCGGGATATGTCCAGGTAGGGACCTGACCTAGATTCATGCATGGCAGGTGTTGTCTGGGGCGTTTTTGGCTGCTGATATTGACACGTTGTATTTATAGATGTCGGTGTTCAACCAGTGATTCAGTAATAAATTATATTATAGAATCTCTGGTTCAATTGACCGGAACAGATGGTCTAACTTTTCTATTATCTCAAATGTCTATAATGGGCCGTATTCGATAGGTCACAAATCACTCTATTTACGAGAAAACTTGATAAGATGTTGATATATTTTAAATGCAAGAGAATATCGCAAACTGGGCGAGTCATACTATGCGACGACTGTAGACAGTTGAAATGAGAGAAGTCTGACTGATAACCGCCAGCCAGTCAGTAAGCCATTAAGCGTCTGACAACTGAATCGGTTACAACTAAGAATTTTACAAGTTTAAATGTGTGAAACACGGGCTAACCAGAATCCATGCTAATCACCATGTATCCATCCATATTATGTTATACGGGTACTATCTTCAATTGTGCCAATTGATTTGATTTGTCCTATTTGGCATAATATCTATATCATATATTTGTACAGATTTTTTCAACCACATAATGTAATGTGGACTATTTTCCAATTGAACATGGTCCAATATCTGCATTTTATTGGATTATCATTGGATTACCATGTCAGTAATGCATTCAACGTATACTCTAATGCCGCATACAATATAATCAAATATTCTATAACTGAGAAAGGCAAATAAGAGCGAGAGTTAAGTTGAAAATCCTCATTGAGGGGTGTGAAAAGGACACGAAGGACAGGGACTGAGGGGGGATAGTCCATGCTGTGTATGAGTTTAACGTAGGCCCGCATTCAGCTTTAAATTGTTCTAATTGTATATATACGGAACTAAGATACAGATTTTTGATGTAACACTACGCCAACAGGGTGTTACAGACAAATATGGGCCGGTAACTGGACGATTTTGAGACATTATTATAAAAATATAAGCAAACAATACAGATTAGCATTAAATAAATCGTCAAAAATAGCTCATCGGAAGAGACAACAAAATCTATAAATTCTTTCTTTTCTGTTTTGTAAACAATCTGCCGTCATTCATGTAAGAATATAGTATCCTGCAAATCTTCGTTTTCTGTTTTGTAACCAATCTGCAGCCATCCATGTAAGTATATAGTATCCTGCAAAATGCAGAACCGGAAATACAATTTTTACAACACTGCAGTCAAACTAGGATGGTATCATTACATAGTATAGAAATTTAGCATTCTTCCTTACCATCCTCGGGTGTTTTTATTTGTAAAACGCCGGATGCTGGACCTTGGCCCCCATTTGTCGATGCCAATATCGATATTTTATACTCGGTCGCTTTGGACAGCTGGCGCAATTGAAGTGACTTTTCCTCCGAATCCACGTCTACAACAGTATTATTAATTTCACTTGCTTTGCGATACAATATAGCATATGCTCTTATCTTGCCGTTTTGTTTGTCGATAGGAGGAGGATTCCACGTGACTTCAAATGAGATGGAGTCCAGGGCTTCCACTTTAACATCCTGGGGTGGGGCATCGGGTGCTGGTCAGACAATGGAGAAAGATAACAAAACAGGCATATAATTTTTGAAGGGACGAAGTTGGAAAACTCAAATAAGTAGCTGAAAATAATCCTAAAGTGGTATATTTCTATTCTCTGTGTGCGTTTGCCATGAAGTTGGTCTAACATTCTCAATAGCTGCTTAATATGTTTCTCTTGTTGCTTGTAGGTCTATATAGTTCCGGAATTTTAGCATTTATGTCTGTGTTTGTATCCTAATGTGCAAAATGCCCATGCAGCATGAATTGAATTGAAGAGTTGTATGACCAATACACCACATACAAGTGAACCAGATACATCATCCTGTACCCTGCTGTCTAGGTGCGAGTTTTTGTATCAAAACTTGTGAAATTGAACAGCTGTCATCGGTGAGCTTTTGTGCAGGACCGTCCACATCGTAGTACATAACTGGATTGCGGTTATCATAATCCCGCGTCAATGTACCATACAAATATGCCATGTTGAGACACTGAACGGATTGGCGACCACATTATCACTAATACAGTCTATTCATCTGGTATCAGAAGATGCATAAATATTGGAAACGCAATCTGCTTGCTGAAATCCATATCAATACATTTCCAAAATGTATAATATGTTTGATCCGTGCCTTAAGTTACATTTAATTGATGAGAAAACGCGGGAGTAAGAATTTTCATTTAATGACAGAATTGCGAATACAGCCAACATAATCGTTCTATTCCTTTCAGTTCCAAAGGACCCACTGCATTAGCATACAAATTCGTACACATGTTTGTAGGAAATTGTTTAGTCGCAGAAATTTCTATTAATTTACTATTATATCATATCAGAAAACGCGGGCGTAAGAATTTTCATTTATTGACATAATTGCGAATAGAATAAATATAATCGTTGTATTCCTTACAGTACACAAAAGACCAATTGCATTAGCATACAAATTCGTCGCTCCCCAGGTACACTTGTTTGTAGAGAATTGTTTAATCGCTGAAATAGCTCAAACTTATATGAAGGAATAGGCAGGCTGCATACTATTATATCATCCTGAACCGGAACCTTGGTTGCCTGACATGCGCAGGGAAAACATGCCCAACAGCCTATTTTGTCAATTATGAACATTTTACACGAGGAAATATCTTCATACCAACAATATTGTTTACGTTATCCAAAACGATACTTCGGATTAATGCAGAATATATTATTCTTGTCATAGAAACACTTGACTGATTTTGGTTAACGTAATCATGTTTTTGCTATGATCAATGATCCCTCGTTTAAACGCTAATAAGTGACCAAATAGACTGTTTAGCTTACATGTATTTTGCGTGTATATTACAACATGATGTAGCATCTAAAAGGTGTATGGACTTGTCGGCCCTCGTGTGTTCAAGCAGAGACTCTATAATAAAGAGTATTATAGAGTCTCAAGTTCAAGGATTTTGAACATTGGGCATCCGGCTTTGCAGAGGTACTAGCCAATGTACCAAATAAATTTCTGAGGTAGTCCTACGACCCGGGCAAATATGTATGATAGCATTATTAAGGTTGCAGAAAAGAAACCATAACTCCGAGGTTGGACAGTTTGTGCACATCCACAAGCTACTAAGCGTAAAGCAAATAAGTGTCAAAGTTGGTCAAGAAATACTAACCCAGATTGCAATACATGTTGACGGGCATAGGTCAAGTGCAATAAATGTGGCACAAATTCTTAAAACGAGGTAAAGAACTATACCATGCACATCGGCAAGAAAGCCTGTTCCATGTAAGTTTCAGAGTTGTCCATCAAGTACTAACAGGGATATTGGCCGAACAAGGAATTCTTGGTGGACTGGATAAAAGATCATAACTATGCGGCATATCATAAAAACGGGTACATATCTGACAGTGTACACCGGCAAGGTCTTCCATGTAAGTTTCGAAGTTGTCCATCAAATAGTAAGTCAGATATGGGCCAGACAGGAAATGCTGACGAGCTGAATAAATCTCTGTGAAAAACCATTGAAACTGGTACGAAATATGACAGTAGACATATATGTATGCAGCGTGCTAACCGTCTTTCACACAAGGTTCAAAGTTGTGCATCAAGTAGTAACCAAAATATGGATCGAACAAGAAATTGTTGACCGACAGACAGCATAAAGGGCCAACTATGGGGAAAATCATCGAAACGCGTAAAACGTATAAACTTGCCAATGCGCATCTGCAAGGAATTAGGTATCTTCCATGCAAGTTTGGGAGTCTATCAAATAACCGAAATATGCTCCGGAAAAAAACGTATTGACTAACGGGATCAAGGAGCATAGATCTCTGGAGAATCGTGGAAACGCGTGGAAATCCTGACAGTGGAGTACTAGGCATATTCTATGTATATTTCAAAGTTGTCCATCAAATAGTAACTGAGGTGTGATCCGTAACTGAGATATGTTGACGGACGGACATTTGTAGTTTTACGTCACAGCAATGTTGAGCTCAAAATAACATTAAATGTGTGAAAAAACACAGGCATTAATGGTTTTGTTTCAAAGCAGCATAACAATGAATAATTGAAATGATGTCAATACGTATCGTCTTCATATTATGCTGCTGTCTCGGCCACATTGGTTGGTGCATGGGTAAAAAAAACGTTCGAAAACGTTGACAGAAGAGCGTAGTTCTGGCGAATCAGATTGATTTTCAAGTATTTCTGTCGACGGTTCGTGAATCTCCGAAAGATTACAGATGAACCATCATTAATCTATGCAAAGTGTTGGGAACAGCAATGCGGATGAAAAACGATTTATTTTCCAAAAAATTTATCGATGGATTTTTTTTTCGATTAAAAAAAAATGCTTGCAACCACATTGTAGTCAGTCATTATTCCTTGGTATGCTGCGTTTCCAAAGATTCAGCAAAGGTAGAGGTAGACCCATACAACTATCGGCCAATATTCATAGAATATTATATACAGGGGCGTAGGAAGTCCATTAAATGAACTCGTGTTGCTATAGTTCCATGTCGAAAATTTGATTATGTCACGCCTAGACTGTATTATCATAAACTTTATTTAATCGCCAGAGTCGGTACACACGTTATGACTTCATAATTCACGAATTAAAGAATTTGGAATAAGGTATCTAAAATTCTGTTGTCGGTTTGCTGTTTTCCAACTTATTTATACTGGAAAAGTATGGGAGCATCTCGATGATATTATACCTTGTTTCCAGGTAACACACTGACATGGATAATTCTATGATGGCCGAGAAGGGACATCGCTGTATTGCGTTAATGAATCTGGACTGACACACGAAGGCAGGATGCGAAGTCAGGATGCGAACGATGAAAGCAGGATGCGAAGCGCGAAGTCAGGATGCGAAATCATAACATGAAGCGCGAAGTCTGGATGCGAAGTGGCGAAGCCAGGATGCGAAGCGCGAAGTCAGGATGCGAAATCGAAACGAAGCAATGCAAAGACGAAAAGTGAAGCGCGAATTCAGGATGCGAAGACAGGATGCGAAGCGCAAAGTCAGGATGCCAAGTGGCAAAGCCAGGATGCGAAGCGCGAAGTCAGGATGCCAAGACAGGATGCAAAGCGCGAAGTCAGGATGCGAAGTCGCGAAGGCAGGATGCGAAATCAAAACATGAAGCGCGAAGTCACTTCGCCACTTCGCATCATGCCTTCGTGACTTCGCATCTTGACTTCGCGCTTCGCATCTTGACTTCTTCCCGCTTCACATCCTGGCTTCGCCACTTGGCATCCTGCCTTCGCGACTTCGCATCCGGACTTCGCGCTTAGCATCCTCCCTTCGTATACTGACTTCGCGCTTCGCTTCCAGTCTTTGCATTGCCTTGTTTTGATTTCGCATCCTGACTTCGCTCTTCACATCCTGGCTTCGCCACTTCGCATCCTGCCTTCGCATCCTGACTTCGCGCTTCATGTTTTGATTTCGCATCCTGACTTCGCGCTTCGCATCCTGCCTTCGTCTTTCGCATCCTGACTTCGCATCCAGCCTTCGTGTGATTCATAACACAATATAGCGATGTCCATTCTCGACCATCATATAATTCGCTGGTCGTTTACTCGCTGACCGTTTGGTCGAGCAAACTGGGCGACTTTGGAAATAGGGTACACATATTCACCACCAAAGAAAAAGTAACTACACACAAACATAATCCCATTTACACTTGGCCTAAAGATAATTATACCATCACGATGAAGTATCACGATCTCTACAGCTAAAAAATTGGGGTGTATAAATATCAGTTGTCAACTGTTGAAAAACATAATCGATGTTGAGACAAATGCAGATTTCAAAATGCACGACCGAATCACTGAGACAGTGTGCAGAGGTCATGGAGGGATCACGCAAGTGTAGTACACACGTCAAAACCGACAGACCGCTGGCATAGTACGTGTTGACTTCGTCAACCCGACAAAAATGATATCCATGACGAGGTCGTTGGAAAGAGGTTTTCGTAATTTTTATCGCCTTTGCATTTCTTCAGGTGGCACAAAACTAA
Organism: Hanleya hanleyi; assembly: GCA_036873755.1. Taxonomy (NCBI): domain Eukaryota; kingdom Metazoa; phylum Mollusca; class Polyplacophora; order Lepidopleurida; family Hanleyidae; genus Hanleya; species Hanleya hanleyi. The sequence continues at coordinate 14,869 of JAVTVY010000122.1, forward strand.
TCCAGTGATTCACTAAATTTGTGAATTTATAAATAAAAAATGGCCTTCATGAGTAGATCGCTTCAGTTCGCTAGATTCATCGTCACGGTACACTCTAAATTACCTAAATTAAAGCAATACGAACCTCCAAGTTGGTAGGGGGAACAAAAAACATATATGAACTCTATTACTCCAAGCAACAGTCCAAAAGAGCTCAAAAGGATGCCGGGCCACCGTCGCTCTACAATGTAAATAAAATACATCGATACAATTTATTAGCTCCACAGTCTAAGCTGACATTTATATGTTAAATCCATGGGGACGCTTAAGGACGAAAATGACAGGTATCGTTACATGCCAGACAAAAGCACCGTTTTCTTATAAAACACCACATAGGATATAGTTTTATTAAACATTCCCGCTTGAAACATTTTGATGATCTTGTTGCCATAAAACGTTCTTACTTCAAGATTGAATTTAAAATAACAAAATACAGGTTTCTATACGTCGTACTTGGACATTTAGTTCAGAAAGTGTGATCACTGATTGTGTCTGGTGTTGTATGTTTAGAAAAAAGATGTCAAGACATATTTTTCCAACAGGAAATCCTAATGACGTCACAATAAATCCAAAATCAAAATTTCCGCTTCCAGTGCCCATGGATAAAATGCATTGTGGGTAAATCTAAGAAGGGTACGAGCATGAGTTAAGAAATAAACGACAAATACGCAACACAGAAAGTCATTTTACGAAGATATAAATTTTGGCATAATTCTATACAGAATGCGAGACGGTTGAGTGATAATATTTCTTCCTTTGGTTTGCGTCTTTGCCGGACATCTACGATACAAAATGGAGGGAAATATAAAATAGAACGAAAGCAAGGTTGGTACAAAACATCGTCTGCTACGCACTCGTTTGACCCTGTATCTGTCAAACTCACATGGACGAAAAGCTGCCGAAGGTCTCTGTGGTTACAGGAGTTGGCAAGTTGTATAGGTTGTGCGCAAAACAAGAAATAATGATACTTTTTAGCTCTGGAACATTGCTATATACCGGGATTCCTTATAGCACTTTTTCTGCAGTTCATGGTCTCATCAGGCCACACGGTACAGGCTGGGGACCACCTGCCCTGGTATACGCACTGGCAATTGAATAGATTTAGACCAAATCTATATATATTTAATCTCGCAAATTAATTGTCATTTTCCTGATTAATAGGAAACATTTCCTGATTAATCTACAAAAATTACATGAGAAATTTATTTTGCATGAACCATTTGTCAAATAATTTTATCCTAAATATGTTTGCCTATGTACACCTGCATAACCATACATATAGATCGAACTGCTCTTGTTAGCAGACTCGTAGGACAAGTCAGGCATGGGTCAAGTGGGGGCCAAGTCTCAAAGCAAACAAGTACTGAGAAACATCAATTCGCAAGAAGTTCTAGCACATTTCCAGAGTAAATTTGTCATAGTCCCAGCAGACAAAGCTCCAAATAATATAATATGCATATGTAAATATTACTATTAACAGGTGCTGGTTAAAGAATCGAGTGTAAGCATATCATCATCAAATACGTATTCTTACTCCCAAACTGCATTTACTCTGGAAGATTTATTTACAATCAAAAAACGTTTCTCAGGGAAAGAGGTATTTGTCTTTCAACCAATCTTAACGACATACCAAAAGTATATTGGACTCTCAAAATGCATAAATCACCATACAAATCTAGATTCATAGCTGGTTCTAGAAGATGCACCACCAAGCGGAAAACTATACTGTGAAGTCATGTGGCTCTGTCAGTATGTCGGCACCTCTTTCCACTTCCCTTATATGTGTTGTAAATTTTACCTGCATATGGCGAGATTCTGCTGGTGGACGTTTCGTCCCCCAGGCACGCCCCTGTACAGACCTTTTGGTCTTTGATATATGTTGGCATTTGTGGGAAGTTGATGCTGGGTCGACATCGGGCCTTACAGAGTAGTCTTTTGTGTTACATGCCGTCATTTTCATCTGACGACGATACAGCTCACCAATCCCCAGTGTACGAATTGTCACAGCGAAACAGCTCACCAATTACCAATATACGAGTTGTCCGAGCATTTCCATCATAGCTCTAGATTTGTATCTAATACCGCTTATGCCGGTGCTAGGGGCCGTGTGGTCATATCATTCAAGTTGCCACATGAACAGGTACAACAAAAGCGTACCTGAGATACAACACATATCGCGAATCTTTAGATTCTTGGTATGTGCTTCAGAATAGGTTAACCGGAAGACTATACTGTGAAGTCATGTGGCTTTGTCAGTATGTCGGCACCTCTTCCCACTTCCCTTATATGTGTTGTATTTTTACCTGTATATGGCGAGATTCTGCTGGTGGACATTTCGTCCCCGAGGTCCGCCCCCTGTACAGACCTTTTGATCTTTAATATATGTTGGCATTTGTGGGAAGTTGATGCTGGGTCGACATCAGGCCTTACCGACTAGTCTTTTGTGTTAAATGCCCTCATTTTCATCTGACGACGGTACAGCACACCAATTCCCAGTGTACGGGTTGTCGCAGCGAAACAGCTCACCAATTACCAATATACGCGTTGTCCGAGCATCTCCATCATAGCTCTCTAGAGTTGTATCTAATACCGCTTATGCCGGTGTTAGGTGCCGTGTGGTCATATCATTCAAGTTGCCATATGGATAAGGTACAATAAAAGCGTACCTGAGATACAACACATATCAAGAATCATTAGATTCTTGGTATGTGCTTTAGAACAGGTTAACCGGAAGACTATACTGTGAAGTCATGTGGCTCTGTCAGTATGTCGGCACCTCTTCCCACTTCCCTTATATGTGTTGTAATTTCAACCCTATTGACGAAGGCCCTTCAGGAGATAAAGGCATTTTGGGAAAAGTATTGCGCCACTATTCTAAAAACTCTGGCGCTGAATGTACGTGGATATTGAATAACTCAAAATGTCCTACGGAAGAACTTGATGTTAAAGGTCACATACCGTACAGACGTGTATCCACATGGGATTTCTCGACTCTCTCTACTACAATCCCTAATCAGGACCGTATTGACCGTCTAACTTCATTAATAGTATCTGTGTTCAAGAAAACTGATCGTAGATATATTAATGTCTGAAGACATAAAGCATTCTTTAGTTCTACTACATACAAGCGATATCATTCATGGGATGTTTGTTTGTTAAGAGTTGCTTGAATTTCTCATTAAAATATCTATGCGAAATCTGGCAACACAATATATCAGCAGCATATAGGTATTCCAAAGGGTACTAATTGTGCACCCCTTTTGGCTGACCTGTATCTGTTCTGTTATGAATATGACTATATGCAGGCACTTTCAAAAACCGATCCATTCAACGCCCGTTCCTTCTCATTCACCACACGATATATAGACGACCTTCTCGCTGTGGATAATCGCTATATAAGTGAATAATATACATCCAGTTTCTCTGGATTGGAAGGAAACTACTGATAGCCCTACAGACACATCATATTTAGATTTATATCTGTATAAAAATTGAAGCGGGCATTCTCTCTCGTCGACTTTATGATAAAATAGATGATTACAATTTCGACATCGTAAACTATCCTTTTCTGGACTGTAATATTCCAGTGGGACCTGCATATGGCGTATAAATATCTCGCTTAGTAGCATTTGCTAGATCATGTGTTAAATGTGACGATTGTAATCAACGTCACAAAACTCTGTTGCAGAATCTTGTTAAACAGGACTATACCACCAAGCGCCTCCACTCGAAGTTTCTCATGTTTGGCGATACATATCGCGTGCAAGGACTATGGCGTTACGTTTCGTAACTTGTGTCTACTTCCGCTTAACCCGGGGCATGGGGCCGAATGAACCCATGTACTTCAAGATCCTCATGGTGCTCATATGAACAGGCACAATCAAAGTGTGACTGAGATACATCATTCTTTACATGACGACTTTATTATGGATTAAGAATACTGATCAGCGATACGGATTTGATATTTTTGAACATCATGATGTCTTGCCGGTATCACTGAAAACTGTTGACCGCTTCTCTCTTGCAGGAAACTAGCCTATATTTTTGCATACTATAATACTTATACTGTTATATGGAATATAGAATAGATCTTTTGATTATGGACGCGGATATTCTTTAATGGACGACGCCTGAATTATGAATGACGGACCAGACGCTTGTAACCCACTTATTTTAGTTGTTCTTTTCTCCCATTTTGTAGCACTTGGAAAATAAAATAATCCCTTGGCAAGGCAAATTTCTATTTATATAGCAAAAGTATAGTTTCCTCGCAATATTTCTTCTCCGAAACAGAATAACGAATACATACATATTAATAATAGCTTTGTGTATTCAAAGTTGATTAACAATGTCAGCTGATCCGGTCTACAGTCAGGAAAAAATGGATCATAGTTATGCAAAGATTGCAGCATCATACAGGACTAACTGTATGCAAGCATATATAAAATTCCCGATTCTACATATTTGCTAATTCCAGTAGAGGATGATCATCCAAACACCCAATCGGTAAGATCGTCTCAACCATTCTGTTAGACAATCAGTATTTCCACACTACTCGGCACAATTAGCAAACCTCACAGGGCAAGAGGATATCGTAAAGATAGCTAATCGGTGTTTTGATGTGTTTTTTTAATTGCCTAAGCCTGGTAATACATGAAAATATTCACCAGCACCAATACGACAGAATTCCGATATGTGAAACAATTTTGAATGATTGGCAGGAGTGGAAAGAGTATGCCTTACTATGTCACGATTTACCATCCCCAACCCCAGCTGCTTATTACAACAACATGGTACTTGATAATGGGTGGACTACAGCTTGTGAAATTCAGGAAGCCTCACTTATTCTTGGTTATAACATCACAAGTTAGTTGAAAGGAAAGAAATATAACAAGGTGTCCAGATCATATGACATAATGTTATAATAAAGATGCCTGTATACTGGATGATGCGGCAAGTAACACAGAGTCATTGCTAGTTGACAACAACTTCAGGCTAGTGAGAAAGAGTAAACGTCTGTTCAAGTCAACAGAAATTCAGAATCTCATTTAGCATCAGCATCTAATCTTTCACCAAATGGAAAAGCAGCCTGAATCTGATCTGTCACACCAATCTACTAAAGAAACTAGTGGAATTACAAATCCTCAAATATTTCAGAAAAATGTAGCAAAACAATGAACAAGCAAAAAGGAAAGAAATAAGGCTTCGCATGAGCATAAGCACAAAAAAGTAAACACAACCACAACATGCATGTACTGTTTGATAGTTCAAGGCAGAGTTCATCTGCAAATTGTGATATGAACATATCTGAACAGACATGTATTCGGAGGCAAATGAGCTATTCCGAAAATGAGAAAACAGGAAACCAACCCGATATTCCTGGCCACTGTGACACGGACACACACGGACATCAATAACAAATCAGCCATTACAAGAATGCAAAAATCGGACAAAATAAAAACCCTGATCACTGTATAGTTCAACATCGAAACATTGATAACTGTGACAGAGACATACACAGTGTACCTGTACAAACAAAGATTAAAAACAAATAAACCATTCTAAGAATTGGAAAACCGAGAAAAACCAGTATTTCCGGAAACTGTATAGGTCAACATAGCGAAATTGACAACTGTGATACGGACATACATGTAGAGACTCAAGAACAAATTAACCATTCCGAGAATAACACAATAGAGGTAGAAACCAATACCGATACAGCTACTTCTACACATTCTACAGGGCAACATGAAAGTAACAGCGCTTCAGCGATATCAAATATCCCACAAGAATTTTCAAACTTGCATCAGCAAAGCATACATACTGTCGAATACCACCCTAACATTACTCACAATTGTGACAAAGGTCCTGCACCACAACAACTTAACCGTGATCGAATTGAGGGAGAAAAAGTTTCAGGTGTGCTATTGTCAGAGCCAACCATGGACATCCGCAATCAATTTGAAAACACAGTTGAGGAAGACATTGGAGATGGGCATGGAAGACATTGGAGATGGGCATGGTGACGTGACTGTCAATAAGCAAGGTACTATAACTATTTCTTGGCAAAAACGAGACGATTCTCCTATCTCTGAATTTACCTCGCAGCATTTTTTCACACTAGCATTTCCATGCTTATTTTCTTATGGCTCTAGTGATTTTACCATTAACAGGCCTCGGACGTGTCATTCTATGTGTGACTGGGTTGAACATTTACTATGGTATAGAGATTTGCAAGGCACCAGCTGTTTTTCAAATTTATAGTTCATAACATGATCATGAGAAAGCGTGAGCTAGAGCAAAGTACCTACATTGTGAAGCAGCAACTTGGAGATGAACACATGGCCATTGAAGACTTGAAAGCACAGATTGAACATGGTGATCACTCTACAGATAACAAGATCTTGTACTTTGGAGCTGCGAGGTAACACAACACTGGGCTCAAATTACAAGCGTCTAGTCCGTCATTCATAATCCAGCCGTCGTCCATTAGAGAATATCCGCGTCCATAATCCAAAGACCTATTCCATTTCCATATAACAGTATTAGCACCAAATTCAAAAAGACAAAAGTATACATAAACCAAGGAAATCAGATCATTGATTCAATACCAGATAAACTCGGATAGAGGTTTGCCATCCTTTTTCACAACTGAGAGTTGTGCTGAGTTTTACTTCAAGCCTTTAAGGCGGCTCTTGCAACTGGAGAAGATGTGAATTTGGAAAATCCTAGTGATTGGTACGCTGCACTCCAGAAGAATACTCATGTTGTCGGTCACTACTTTGATCTACGAACCCAGTCATGGGTCCATTGTTTGAAGTGAATACCTATTGGTACAGGCAAGAAATCGAGGTGCATGATACACTGGCATGGGTTGTGTTGGCGCTCAGACAGAGAACTGCATGATCTGATGTTCAAAACTGTGAAGAACGATCTTTCTGATGATGATTGCGCCATGCAGTTATCCAGACAGACTGAGTCAATATTTGATCTGACTGCCAGTCATCCAGCTGGAATGATGTTGATGGCCACCCAAGGAAAGATTCATGGGCACCACCTGAAGGGACTGCACCAGCACTACCATGAGAAAAAAACACGCGTTGCTTCGACTATTGTTTAAGAGCACCAAAACATCCTTACACAGCAACGGACAAGAGAGAGAGAACATGCAGGATGGGATTCGGCACTAGTGTTACTCCAGGATGATAGCTTCGAGTAGCATCGGCAGTTGTTAAGGATACAAACAATTCCCTTCGCCTAGAAACGAAAAGAGATTTTCCTAATTTAGTATAGCATTCAAAATATCATACACAGGGATGGAGTGCAAATGGAGATATCTCCATCATTCTCTCAAAGGGTAATCCTGAAAATCCATCTGTTGAAGAAATCATTGCCACTGAGAAATATATTTGTGAATATGCTTGCAACGGCAATGAATCAACTGGTGAAACTATGGATATGTTCAATGGCATGGTACATTCAGCTGATGAATCAACTGGAGCTTCAGCGAAATCACTTTGTACTAAGTTATTGATGGGAACAGTAAAGCGGGATGTTTCTGCTGTGGAAGCTTCATTTGAATTAGCCTCTTTGTCATTGTACAGATGCAGTCACCAATTTCAATCACTTAGTATGTCTGGTTCTCGCGTACTGGAACGTACTGGAACAACGGTCATAAACAGCACTCCCCCGGATAGGTATCTGGGTCGTGATGAGATGAACGACAGCTCTTGGTATAACCATATTTGCAAACATGGGAGAGTTCCCGTAATATCGAGAGTCAGATTCGCGCAACTTGGCCATTGCATGATGATTATTGCAGAACTATGCTGCTGCTTCATTGGTCAAACTGGCGAGCCCTACAGGATATCAAATCACCAAGCCAAAGTTGGACTGAGAAAATGGAAGATTTCCTTAGTACGATATCTGTCCTAAATCTGTCAAGAGCGAGGAGGTACGTGATGAAGAAAATGATGATATTGGCACGGAAAGCTTACCTTGTGAAGATGCCAGTGAAGTACAACCAGACTGGATGGACCTTGTTAAGCCAAATTCTGTTTTTGAAGATGGTTCACCAGATTTCCACTATGATGATGGATGACAAGATTATGATTGGGCTGTTACATGCTATACCTATCCACAGCAAGCCAATACATGGTTTCAGGCTGTAAGCGCAGAACATGCACAGTCAAAATATAAAGACGACATTCAATTACATGTTCCAAATGTCAATTTAACATCAGTGAACAAGGATCAACAATTTGCATTCAGTCTGGTTATGAAAACACTTGTTGGGTACAAGCAAGACCCCATTAGCTACCAGCCACTGCGACTTATTGTAGGTGGTACTGCAGGTTCTGGTAAGTCTTTCTTAATCAACTGTTTGGTGAAAGCAATCAGAATTCTGTTTCATTGCAACAAAGCTGTGCATGTCATTTGCCCTACAGGTAACAGTGCCAACATTATTTCTGGAGTCGCACTTCACAAAGTGCACTAAGGAAATGACGCCGCGTGATGAGGCAGTGTAAGAAGCTCTCCGAAGAAACTGTGATGGTGTTCTGGCTCTCTTTGTGGATGAACGTTCCCTGATTGGCTGTTCCACACCAGGCTGGATGGATTCCATGAGTAGATATGACATGGACAATGGAGTCAACTCCTCTGAATCTTGGGGACGTTTCCCACTTGTAGTTTTTCTAGGTGATGATGTGCAACTTCCACCTGTCTGTGGCTCACCTGTTTACAACTGCAAAAGCAGGTTTCCAACTGCAATGCATGGAGCGTTAGCCTGGCACACATTTAATTATACTGTAATTCTAAGCACTGTGATTCGTCAGAAAAATGAGCAGCATCAGCTGAAGAATATTTTGTCAAGCCTAAGAGATTACAGAACAACACCTGAACAGGCACATTGGCTGCAGCAGTTCTATTGGAACACCCTGCCTGCTTCCTTTGGGGAGGACTTGTTGCATCGCATGAGAGAACAAGGCTCGTTTGTGTTCTCCACTCATGCAAAAGAATGAAACCACAACAAACATCAAATAGTAGAAGCCAACAAGTTCTTACCCATTGGAAAAATCAGTGCAATCACAAAGGGCTTCAATGCTGGCAACTCACCAAGTGATAAGGCTGGTGGACTGCTGCAAACATTACTCCTATGCAAACTTATGCTAACATGTAACCTATTGGTCGAATTTGTGCTTTTCAATGAGTCAGTGGGCACAGCGGTAGGCATCATCTATCATAGTGGGCAAATTACAACACATATAAGGGAAGTGGGAAGAGGTGCCGACATACTGACTGCGTCACATGACTTCACAGAATAGTCTTCTGGTAAACCTATTCTAAAGCACATACCAAGAATCTAACGATTCGTGATATGTGTTGTATCTCAGGTACGCTTTTATCGTACCTGTTCATGTGGCAACTTGGATGATATGACCACACGGCCCCTAGCACCGGCATAAGCGGTATTAGATACAAATCTAGAGAGCTATGATGGAAATGCTCTGACAACTCGTATACTGGTAACTGGTGAGCTGTTTCGCTGTGACAACTCGTACATTGGAGATTGGTGAGCTGTATCGTCGTCAGATGTAAATGACGGCAATTAACACAAAAGACTAGTCTGTAAGGCCCGATGTCGACCCAGCATCAACTTCCCACAAATGCCAACATACATGTATATCAAAGACCAAACGGTCTGTACAGGGGGCGGGCCTCGGGGACGAAACGTCCACCAGCAGAATCTCGCCATATACAGGCAAAAAAGTCCCAAGGATTCACTTCCAGATGTGGTTATGGTAAACTTCCAAAAATACACTGGCCCATCTTTTCTGGTAGACCAATCACAGCTAGTGCCTGTTGTGCCAGCAAGATCTTTGGATGTAGGAATCCAGGAGCATTATTTTTGGCTCTGTCAAGAGCAAAACAGCTAAGAGTGAATGCTGCAGATCCAGAATTTTGCATGGCATCCACATGTGCCAGTAAACGAGGACAGGTTGTGTCATGTTGTTCACAATGCTACAAAAGCAGCCAGAGACAAAGAAATTGAAAGGATCATGGTTCTAGCCCAAGAAACAAGGAAGCGCTTGAGATGCTTGATTCTGAGGATGTCTTTAATACTTACCTCCATGAATTGTGTATCCTCCGTCTGGGAGGTGTGAGGATCGAGTAATTACTTGAGTATATCGTTTTGTTTTTTACAACATTGCACGCAAGCTACTGCTATATTATATCAACGCATAGGCCTACTGTGTATATTGCGGTTCAAGCAACATGCATCACCAGCAGTGTATACTTCAGCATATGGAGAGCAGCTACTCTGCCATGTTCATGTCTATAGTTGCACATTGGTGCATTCCACCAAGCAGCTCACTGTCTCTGTAACTTCATTCACAACTATCTAGTGTGTGATATGAAAATCGCTACCCGAGTTGGTCTAGTTGATCAACCTCACAAATGGTATATCGCAGAATCCAATTCTAATTCTGCAATTATTTCCGTGAACATCTCTAGGGTACTTTAGAACATTGCCAGTATGCCAGACTATTTTTCAACATGAAAATAGATCCGCCAACAATTTTTGATCTTGCATACGTGTAACAGAATATGCCCTTTGTATGATACTGTGATTACTCCATACAACCAGGGGCCCTCGGTGGCCGAGTGGTCTAAGGCGCTTCGCTGGTGACCGCTAGCCTCACACCGCTGAACCGGTACGGGTTCGAGCCCAGCTGGTCCATGTGTGAAAGTTTGTCAGTTACTTGCCGAAGGGCGGTGGTTCTCTCCGGGTACTCCGGCTTCCTCCATCAACCAAACTGACCGTCACCATATGAGTGAAACAAACTTGAATGTGACATTAAGCCAAATTCCCTCCCTCCCTCCCTCCATACAACCAGTGAACTTAAATCCTTGCAGTCTTCTAATCTGGTTTGTGAGTTGTAAATTGCTAACCTTGATATAAGACCACCTAAACTGATATGTCCAATGATGAATCCAATCCTTATTTGTATCTGTTTAGTCAGGGATCATCTGAGGACTGTTTTTGATCATCGCCGATATAATGTTAAGACTGCCTGATAAAAAATGATGCACGAACTGCTGTTATATCCGAAACATTATATTTATGAATTCATGTGTCTGATATCGTGAACAGTTGATGCGACCAGCTCAACCTCAAGCATACTCAGTGTAGGCATGAATGGAGTAAACCGCGAACAGGCCACATATGCACGTATCACTATCTCTTTTACAAAGCCTAGCCACCCTGTATCACTGTCGAATCAGCCCGTATCATGTTTGTATATTGCCAACTGATCCCACGCATGCTGTTTTACAAAGTTTGCATATATCACTATCCAAACAGCTCACATTGTGTATATTTTCACTTGAACCGGAGCGTGACATTCATCGTCATTCAAGCATCCCATATCATCAACAATTGAACTAGTGTAATGCTGTTCTACAGAGCCTAACATTCAATGCTGTTCAAGCAGCCTATATCATCACTATGTGAGCAATTTTATGCTGTTCTACAGGGCCTGACATGTATCGCCATCAAAACAGTTTACATCGTGTCTTTCTTCACTTCAGCCATAGTGTGCAGTTAGTTATACAGAGCCTGGCATTCATCGCTGTTCAAGCAGTCCATTATCATCACCATGTGAACCAGTGTAATGCTGTTCTACAGAACCTGACATGTATCACTGTTCAAGCAGTCCATTTCATAACCATGTGAATCAGTATTAATGCTGTTCTGCAGAGCCTGACATTCATCACTATGAACCAGTGTAATGCAGTTCTAAGGAGCCTGACATTCATCGCTGTTCAATCAGCCCTTATCACCATGTAAACCAGTGCATGCTGTTCCACAGAGCCCGACATGTCTCGCTGTTCAATCAGCATGTATCATGTACAAATGTAGCCAATCAACATTTGAGCCAGTATGTACTGTTCTGTGGAGCCTGACTATTGATGTAGCACTGTCCAAGTATATATCTGCATGTATATCGCCACTTCAACAAACTAGTGTATGCTGGCCATTTTGCAGATCAAGCCTGATAGCCGTCCATGCAGCCTATATCATGTGCATGTATATCAAGACTTTAAGCCAGTGTATGCTCTTCTACATGCCGACATTCTTTATCCAAGCAGAATGTATTGTGTGCATCGTATATCAACATTTGCGTAATGCGGTGAATGCTGTTCTACATAATACTTTCCACGGTGTCTGGAAAGTTCATGCTTTTGTTCCAGTGCATTTGCTACATGAATGTTAGCTTAAATGTGCATATACCATATCAATGAATGAAATGTGGATGTGTGAAAGTGGATATGTGGACGTGTATGTTAAAATGTTGATGTGTGGATGTGATTGGGGATGTGTGTATGTGTATTTGTGGAAGTGGATAAGTGGACGCAAATGCTTAAATGTGGATGTAGATGTGTAAACCTCCGTTTCCAGAAGTCTAAAGCGCTGTACATGAGGTTCAGAAAGCCCAACCCTCTTCAACAGATGATGATGATCGCTTTTCAGTTTCTTGATGAACGGAGCACAGGGCGCGTTCTTGTGGGGTTTTTGCCACTAGTGGCACTACAGAAATGCCAAACTGATCGACAAACAATGATACGGACATTAACCTGACGTTCAAGTTTTATGTAAAGCCACAAGCTTGTTATGCTGATTTGTCATACAATCAGTTAATCAGTAATATATGTATGACACTATATTTTGCGCTCTCTTTTCTATTTTCTTTAATATATTGCTAATATGATTATCCATGGAATTGCTTTCTTTATTTCCCCTCGTCCGTACCGGTTATGGCGAATTGTTGTATTTCAATAAACGACGTGCGATGGCATCATTATGATTTCACCAGGACCACCGGCTCTTTCACACCGGAAATGACCATAATGTGAAACGCAAAATCTCCCTACTTATCAAACTTAACAAACTTATTTTAATTCTGAGGTATCCTAACCTACGAATAATCAGTCTTCAAATGAGAACATTTAGTTTCAACGATAACCATATTGAGTCCAATCTCATTGAATACCTGGGAATGAAGTCCCATCCCCTCTGCCATAATAGCTTTTCACAGAAAAGGTTAAACGATTTGATATCACACTTCTGGTATCAATAAGGTCACGGTTGGCTCCAAAATAGCTGCCACCAGTCTGTCGGTAGAATCAGGTTTGATATATTTAAGGCAAACCATTGAATCTTTTTACCTTCTATTATTTCTTACGCCAGCTGATCAATCCACTCTGATGACAAGGGCATTGTTTATTCAAATCCAAGAATATATCATATATAGGTGTGTTACCAGTTGATTAGTGAAACCGATAACTCATCATATTGCCATTAGTATGACCTTGTCTTTTGAATGATCCATGACCGAGCGCGAAATGTAACGATTGATTAATGTGAAGTCTGAGTAATATTAGACGGCACTAAACCGTCTTTTCCTCTTATCTCTTAACACTGTGATATGAGTGTTCTGCTCCTCCAAAATTTGGCCTTCACCCCTTTGACTTAAGGTCACGAAACATGGTCAACATGTTCCCATAGACGTTACGCGTAGAATGTCGTTGTTTTTAAAACTAAACAGTGGCTTCATCATAATAAAAAATAGCCGATATCTCCCTCACGGTAAGAGTTAGAGGCATGGGACCTTCGGTAATTGGTACCTTGAAACAAAAAGGGTTAATCGATATAGTGACGACATTAAATCGGAAGTAAGGCTCTATCTCGGGACGGAAGTAGCTACAGGTGTAAAACATCCACCGATGAATATGCTAAAACAAAAGAGTGCACCGAAACTTCCAAGTGACGTCATAATGACGTCAACGCACCTGAAGTTCGTTGAAATATAATAATTCTCCATAACCGGATACGGACATGAGTAGAAAAAAGAGAAGCAATTCTATTGATACCCATATTCCGGATATATTATTTAACATAGAGAAAAATAAGGCAAAATATAGTGCAGTACATATCTTATTGGTCAACTGATTATGTCACCTTTCAACATAATATGCGTTTAAAGGGAACGTAAACTCTGTGGTAAAACACCGCGGGAATTATACAAGAGTCCATATAGATTAAAACAATCGTGACAAAAAAAAATTCCATTTTTCTAATGAATGAGAAAGACGCAAACATAGAAAATACTATGATTTGGAATTTCTTGAGGGCGCCGCCATGTTTATTTTGGGCATGATTTTAAACCAATGGGAAAGCGTAAAATTCAGTTGTGCCGATAATCTCCTACATCATCGAACATTCTCTGCGCCGCGATAACATGGCCGCATATGGTCGTTTTTATGCACCTCTCCGTTCTCCGACTGACAGATGCAATGTTTCAGATTAGTTTTGTTGTAGAATAAGGCCTGATTCTGTCAGATATTCTACCATGCCGGGCTACTCTGCATTTGGCTGTCACAATGTGCCAGGTAATCTCGACACGTCGCACTATCATCCTCGTTCATGTTTGTGAGCTACGGTCTCGAATACTGCACCTCAGCCAGTTGACGCGCTTTTACCTCCAGAGGCAGAAGATTTAGTGTACGCTGACGTCACGATTCCAGTGTAGCGAAGTTAAAACGTTTAGTGCTGCTTTAAAAAAATGTAAAAAAATATCTGATACACGATTTGGATTCTACGAGGAAAAAGCTTTAACTGACCAGGCACGTTCACCAGAGTTTACGTTCCCTTTAACATTCCACTCAGTCTTTTCGGTCTTTTCGAAGCTCTGATATATGGATATTATCTCCCTTACTATGAACATGCGTGGAAATAAACATTGGATATGTAAAAAAATAATCATCAGATGCGTGAGGAACGAAACCTTGTATCATGTGAAAATATATAGATAACTGTACAATAAGATTTTTTATAAGAACAAATAATTGCAAAATAAAAAAATAACGAAAAAAAAGCTACATCCGTATATGCACATCCACATTTCCATATTCACATTCACACATGCACATCCGCACTACAACACATCTGACCAGCGTCTCCATTCCCGAGAAAGGGACCTACTTCTGGTTTGGCGACGTCACTATGACGTCAATGATACGTGTTGGATAAACACTTTTGTATCCACTAGTGTTCCCATATCTCTAGCTAATACAGGTTGGGAGATATCGGTAATTTCCGGATTTGATGACGTCACTTTTAGCTTTGTTCTAAAATCCACGACATTCTAGGCGTAACATCTACAGAGATCTATTGGCCATTTATCGTGACCCTAGATCAATGAGGTCGGGGTAAAATTGTTGAGAAACAAAAAATCAGGCCAATGTTCAGAGACACGGGAAAACGATATCGTGCCGTGCAATACTACTCGTCTGCAAGGTATTGTTCGTTCGCAATGTGTACCCGGTCATATTTAGACTTTCAACTGGGAAAATATCACTTTCTCAGACCACAAGGCAATACAGGCCGACGACCAGCCCCACCCGTCATTTGGCGTCTTACTCAAAATGCCAATGTTATGCGATTTTAATTTTACAATATTTTGTGACTTCAGCACTGGAAAGTCAGGAAAAATCTAACCCTGGATGAAGTTTACATGCATTCATTGTTATTTCTATCAAATCTGGTCACTGCTATTCTGGACATGTAGAACAAACAATTGAATGCAATGTTCAGTGTGTGACGTCATGATATTATATTTTTTATTTTTTATTTTAACGTCAGTTTTGAAATACAAAGAACGCTAGCCAAAGGCTAATATCACCGACGATTATGACAACAAATAATAATATTGACAATGATAACAAAGTAGATTCTTAAAACAAGTGTAGTCTGTACTTAAGTATTACATAAAAACAATTTTACACTATAATTAAATACTAGTATTACATACAATAGTGTATAGTTAAATGTGCATAAAAACAACTCCATGATGGCCATTTACAGTTCATGCAATTTTGTGGGGACGTGTTCTCAACCTAGGACAATATGTATCTTTTTATCGATATTTTAAAGTTTATTGAACGTTATGACGTTATGATGCGTTCATTGACCATATTGTGTGGATGTTGATGTGAATATGTGCACAGGGAAATGTGGATGGGTGTGGATGTATGTATGTGAATGTGTGGATATACAGATATGGAGATGTGGAAGGGTGAATGTGGATGTGTGTATGGATGTGTGTGTGGATATAGGGATATATAGATGTGGAAGGGTGAATGTGGATGTGTGTGTGGATGTGTGTGTGGATATAGGGATATAGAGATGTGGAAGGGTGAATGTGGATGTGTGTGTGGATGTGTGTGTGGATATAGGGATATAGAGATGTGGAAGGGTGAATGTGTGTGTGTGTGGATGTGTGTGTGGATATAGGGATATAGAGATGTGGAAGGGTGAATGTGGATGTGTGTGTGGATGTGTGTGTGGATATAGGGATATAGAGATGTGGAAGGGTGAATGTGTGTGTGTGTGGATGTGTGTGTGGATATAGGGATATAGAGATGTGGAAGGGTGAATGTGGATGTGTGTGTGGATGTGTGTGTGGATATAGGGATATAGAGATGTGGAAGGGTGAATGTGTGTGTGTGTGGATGTGTGTGTGGATATAGGGATATAGAGATGTGGAAGGGTGAATGTGGATGTGTGTGTGGATGTGTGTGTGGATATAGGGATATAGAGATGTGGAAGGATGAATGTGGATGTGTAGACGTGTATGCGTAGATCTGGATATGTGAATGTGGAACTGGTTATGTGAATATGTGAATGTGGTTATGGAAATGAGATGTGGGAATATGTATGTGGATGTGTGGAATTCCATGCGGAAATGTGGATGTTGCTATGTGGATGTGTGGAGATGGATATGTTGACGTGGATGTAGATATGGATGTGGACATGGAAATGTGAATGCTTGGATGTGGATGTGTGGACGTGTGGGAGCGGACCCTATATATAGGGTTGGATTTCGTCATTTTTTTCATCTTGCATATATTTGTTTGTAATATAAACCTGCGTGTGTAGTTAGCTTTCACTTTCAACTCGATACAATGTTTATTTCCTCACGCATCGAATGGTTACTTCTATGCATCCTCAATGTTTTCTTCCGCACACAATCATAGTAAGGGAAATAATGCCCCTAGCTCAGAGGTCGGTAAAATCCGGAGCTCGGTAAACTCCTAAACGCAAAGCTCGGTAAAGTTATATATGTTTGAAATTTAAATATTCTTATACATTTTGGAATAGAGTATGTTTTATAGGAATGAATTATGTATGAAAGTATGATATTATATCAGAAAGACAACTCAGAAAATATGTATCTATGTTTATCAATAATGTACAGGTAATTTGAAGGTTATGACGTCACGATGACGTCAATTCACGAGATTGTCTGAAGCAACAGATTTTCTGAATGTTCGAACCAATGCGATGCTTGTGTGAAATAATGGGTTTTTTTCTGATTTGTAATGATCAAGTCACTATAGCGACCCCATTGCCGTATCTGTAGTCGAGCGATCTGTCAATTCGAACGGGTATAGATGAACTGAATAACAAGATGGCAGTTTTCGTGATTACCATATCTGCTTTAACGATCCAACGACCAGCTGCAATTATGGGTCTTATGGCCAATTGTTGTGATGGTTTTAGTAATCATATGATATTGTCTCTTTGCATTCATATTATGCATTTAGTCGCATAATTAACCAGTGACCTTATCTTCGGCTCTACGAAATGTAAACCTACGAGGCCTGAGATTTTTGGGGTACCCCCACCGCCCACCCGCCGCGTCTCTCAGCACCGCAAAATATGTTTATCATCCAAGATCCACTAATAAATGCAAATGAATCCAAGATGGCATCTCCGAAGAGGTCTAATTGTTTTACTGAATCATACTTCTCTGTAAAGCTGCATAATAAATTAGCAAACAAAATCTGATATGAAAAAAATAAACATTATTTCTAAATCGGCATTTTTGTTTGTAAAAGTTAAACATTTAAAGGAAAATGCACCGTGTTCGGTCATTGCCTCTTGGGGGCCATTTTAAATTTACCCATGATACTTTGCTCGCAGAGTATGGCAGTAGGCTCAAGATGACAAAATCTAACAGTAACGGAGTGTTAGCTCTTAATTTTTTTTCATTTCGTTCCACAGGTGGGATAGAATGTTTGGTATGGGTGGGGTATAATGCTCCCGACGACAGTTAAAGTTGTTGCATGTATATATAGATTACATTCGCACAGCGCCCTTCCGCCTCCTCAACTCTCTGTACCTCCTAGTGCCGTGGCCCCTACAGTTTATATCCTTAACTAGGTCTAACATCACTTCATGAACCGATACATTTCGGTATATTATATTATGACATATATGTACTATCCCCATGACCCACCTGCGCCTATCAGACCAGGGTGGGGGTTGGAGCTATTGTACCCTACCTGCTGAAAGACGAAAAATTGAGAACTGACTTTTATATCCCATCATATCGGGGTCATTTTGTGCCTACCCACATAACCTTGCGAGGAGAGGACAGTCAAGATAGCGGTGATGGTGACTGAAAAGCTGAGTTTTCGTCCAGTTACTTTAATGTTTGCCTTTATATGGACCCAAGTATCCACAATTATTTTATTCGGCATCAGATAATTATTCCTGATCTATGTTGCCGTTTTGCGGGGAAAATTATACAAATAAAAAATAGAAATATGCATTTTTAGAATATTACGTCACTGTTATGTCATCGGAGAGTTAGGGTAACAGACAGACAGACAGATTTTGAATTTGTGGCCTCCCATCCTAAGTTGGATGATGTAGGCCATGCCATTGAGTTTGCTTTAAAAAAGAGTCAATTTAAAATTAAAACGGTACTTGAGTACAAAAAATAAATACTTTACGTTTGATTTTAAAAGAAATACTGTGTTTTAAAAGATGCACAATGTAATATATAAACATGTATATTGAAGTTTCAAAGGTGTTATTTTGTAAGAAGGGGAGGTATTACTTTTAAAAGATAATATAAATACAACCCGCATGCATATATAACAAAACAACGACCCTATTTATCAGAAATATATAACTGAATTATAAAGGCCCAAATAGCACATGCATATTTTATTTTCAATTAACAATAAAGTCATCATATTGGGTAAGTGGTTATTAAAAACGATGTTAGATATAACATCTCTACTCCTCCTGATGAACACCGAGAATGACGACCACACATGGGGTAACAATAAATCTGTCTTTAATTTATTCATTCTTGCATTTTCTGGTAGTGTCCTCAAGATATATTGTGAGAAGTTTCAGCCTCCAGCACAGGAGGCTAAAAAGATGCCCCACACCGACTGGGTACGCCCATAAAGCCAAATTAATCTCGCTCGACCTCATAATTGCATACTGGAAGCTTACCTCAAAGCACATTCATATAATTAGGCAATAACAGTACGATTGAGCGAGGTGGCGCATGATAAATATATCAAGGCGAAATAATTGTATCAATGAGTCGACGTCTCCTCGTTGAAATATCGGGCGTGTAGTGTCTATAAAATCGCAAATCAGTCAACAATATGGCTTTATCATTATAGAAAGGAAGATTCCTGTGATCATGCTGGATATGACAAGCAAATATACATGTATTAATTTACCTTCATACTGAAGTGTGCACGCTCGCTCCTGATCCAGATAGCTGCCCGAGAGCCCAATACCAATCATGTCGAAAAGCAATCCGAAGAATGCAAGCACGCCTAATGTGCCTAATTTCCAGATTCGTTTGGGCTTGTCTGATAAAATAGCAACACAACTAAACAGCATATATGCATTATATATATAATAGGCGATCGTCAGTAATTATAACGAGTCTGGTATTATGTATACCTATAAACTTCTGTAATTATCGGGTTAATTCATATGCTCTTTTGTTTTGATACGAGAAAGTAGAAGGCGATATATTGCTACATAAAATAGTTATAATTCTAAAGCATTGAAAGAATAGGGAGATTGCTGTCCTATATTTAAGAAATAAATGTTAGTTTTCCGTCCTCTAACTGCCCAGTGCCCATATAATGGATGGTAAAACGGAATTGCCTATTGTTTGGAGTCCTAAAATATAAAGCCAATTGCGTTTTACCATCCATTACCTTGGCAGTTAGAGGACTGAAAAATTTATTTCTGTTCTTATGCAGTGAGTAAGTGAGTGAGTGAATAGGGTTTAACGTCGCTTTCATCTATATTTCAGTCATATCACGACGTTGGGTCCTATTCCTTTTCACACCCGGGAACCACACGGTGGGTCTTATTCCTTT